>JAOVYW010073909.1:0-12970 GCA_025775045.1 Hiodon tergisus
TGCACCGGGTCCCCAGGCGCCCACGTCTGACGTGCAGCACCCCTAATGAGGAGCCGTGCCATTCCATTTGATCCCGCCACAAGCGGCCGGCCTCATGCCTATTCACAAGGGAGAAGGCCTTTCATTTCCCCGTCTCTTTATTGCCCTTGGTGAATTATGTATTGCCATCAATTTGCGGCTGGATTACCTCTGGGTAATTGGTAGACATCAAAAGATGTCGTTGAACATGTGCTCATGCATAAAAAAAGGTCATTTTTCATTCTGTTGTTATTTTTATGCAAAGAAAATACTTATAGAACCTGTAGCTTGTTTGCATTTATGTTTTTTTTTCTTTCAGCTAAAAAGTGAAAACATTTGAAAGTATGTGCTTTAAAAACTCACACACATAGTCCGGGCTTTTCCAGCAGTGCCGTGTTGTAAGGGGGGGGGGTTGTAAGACGGTGGTCTGCTATCGGTGACAAGCTCCCTCTGTTCCACTCGCAGGATGGCGGCCTACTGATCAACAACCCCACAGCACTGGCCATCCACGAGTGCAAGTGCCTGTGGCCCAACACGCCAGTGCAGTGCGTGGTGTCTCTGGGCACGGGCCGCTACGAGGCCGGCTCCAAGAACAGCGCCACTTACACCAGCCTGAAGACTAAGCTCTCGCACGTCATCAGCAGCGCCACGGACACCGAAGGTGGGTCGCCACAGCCGGCCAGCAGGGGGCCCCCCTCATCCCTTTTTAACACCCTTAGCAGCATTGCTGCTAATTATTAGATTCCCATTGAGAGTTGCTAGATCAGTTTTTATTTTCATTCGTGCCCATATAATCATGCTTTACGAGCTGCTGCCACCCTGGACTGTTAGTCCTCCCGGTAGAACCGCATCGCTCTGCACTGTACCGCACCGCTCTGCTCTGGGGCCCATTGATTCCCTTTGGGCGCACCTGGAAGCGTGTGAGGGACAGAGTGAAGGTGCGCTGAGGCTGTTGGTGTGCATTGGCACCTCTTCGCCTCTACTCGACACTGCCACTGGTCCTACAGCTCGCCTGTGACACATACGCAGCTGTCACTGTGGTCGCAGCATTGACTTCCACTGTCCAAATTCAGCGTTCCCTTGGGTGTTCGATTTAATCTTCATTGCAGGACTTGTGTAGAAGGACGCCTCTTCTCCTAGTAATGGTACGTTTTGTGGAAGCAGAAGAAAAGTTGTTTATTGTGCACCCTTGTCTGTACCATTGTGTAGGGGAGTACAATCCTGCCGTCTGTGTCCTGACAAGTCTCCGTAGACAATTTGAAGGCCCACTGTTCTCATCTTAAGGCCCTGTAAGTTACAGCATAAACTTGGGCCCTGCGAAAGCACATTACTGAAAGCAAACGATTTGAAAGCAGTCCTGATTAAAGGCGGCTAGTTTACACCAGCGGCTGAGAGCATTCCCAGGTATTACCATTAAGCGTGTATACAGACCTGGATCAAAGGGGAAGAGCAAAGCGCATTAAATCAGTCATCGCACGCGGCCTAAAGCTTCACCGTGGGCGGGGCCAGTCCTGCGCTTTTGATCCCACGCTTTGACGCTGCCGGTTGGATCACGCACGTAAACACTTTATGGGACAAATTTGCATGGCCTGTAGGTTCCTGACAGTCACGCTGGTTTATTCATGTTTTTATTTCATGTTTATAGTGCATTTTAAGTAAAAGTTTGCAGTTTAAAGAAAGCCCGGTCTGTGGGTTCGCCTGTGTTTATGCTTGTGTAGGCGTGGGTGTATGTCTGCCTGTGTTTATGCGGAAATGTGGGTGTATGTCTGCCTGTGTTTATGCTTGTGTAGGCGTGGGTGTATGTCTGCCTGTGTTTATGCTTGTGTAGGCGTGGGTGTATGTCTGCCTGTGTTTATGGGGAAATGTCCTGTGTTCCAAGTTTTCAGCCTGTTTTCTCCCCCCTTCCCCAGAGGTCCACACCATGCTAGATGCCCTTCTTCCCCCGGACACCTACTTCCGCTTCAACCCTTACATGACCGAGGACATCGCCCTGGACGAGAGCAGGAAGGAGAAGCTGAACCTGCTGCAGGCCGAGGGCAAGCGCTACCTGGAGAGGAACGAGGAGAAGCTGAGGAAGGCCGCCGGCATACTGACGCAAGAGAAGAGCGCCATCCAGAGGCTGGCCGAGTGGGTGAAGCTGAAGGGCGACATGTACGACGGCCTGCCCTTCTTCTCCAAGCTGTAGGGCGCGCGTCCCGGGGGGCCAGGTCTCCCGCAACAGCGCGGTCTCCGTACGAATGCCGCAGTGACTTCTCCAGTGCCCTCTCTCCCACTGCACCGCAGATCAGCCCGTTCTTCACAAGGGGTGAAGCGTGTGGGCTTCAAAGTGAGAAGCCAGAGGTACACAATGAGTAGTCAAGCTGTAGGAAGCCGTGCAAACAGTCCGGTTGGTCAGAAAAAGCACTTTGGACTACTTTTTTTTGTTTTTATTCACCCTCTTATCATTGCTAGTTAAGCAGCTCCCTGTTTATTTAGAATAGGCTGTTGTTTCTCAAGCCAATAATGTGGTAATGTTTTGATTAAATGTTGGTTCCACTACTTGAAATTAAGGACCTAGTCACTGCCATTAACAACCTCAAATTCACCTGCCATTTTTACCTCGGTCTGATCTTTTTAATTTAAATGATGTAATTATGCCACGTGCTGGCCGACCAGCATGCTGTAATGTTTGTGTGCTTCTGATAATGCTTTTTAACATACTGTTAGTGTTCCCCGCCCTGCTTTGCTCAGACCTGTAGCCACTGCTGATGACTAGCCTTTAGCTTACGCCCTGAAATTCCCCCGCTGAATTAGTTGTTGAACATTAGAAATTTCCACGGCACAGTATGTCATGTTGTCATTACATGTGTGCAGCTTAAAGTTCACTGGTGTGTCTGTAGTTTTCATTTTGGGGGCAGTGAGTTGCTGGGCTGGTGTGGAGGGAAGTGAGAAACGGGTGTATCTTATCTGGGGGGAGTCACTGGACACAGCTCAGCCCTCACACTCGTCCTGTCTTTGCATCCTTGGTGGAATAAGTGTTCTTGGGGGGGCGGGTGTGGGGTGTTCACGTTTTAAATGTAATAGGATTGAAATTGCTAATAGCTTAGTCTCACATTAAAATTAGAATCGGCCCAACGAGTTGGAACACAGATGCAAAAACATCTACAGGGAAATCCTATCTGTGAAAGTTCCTAAATTCCTTTATGTTCCCACTGTAAGCGGAGCGCAAACAAGACACGATCAAAGTAACAGAAGCGTTTTGATCCTCAGCAAACTCCTATGGAGGGCGGTTGTCCTGCTCTGTCTGAATAACATCACTGTGAGTCCAAGACTTCTTGCAGGTCATCCCCCACCGCTCCCTCGGGTGCAAGCGCGGGCCCTGGCAAACCTTGCAAGTATCTGTGAAGGGAGCTTGAAAGCGGCGGGTCTGAAAACACTCTGATGGATGGAGCTTCTGTGCAGCCTGTCAACCCCTGGCAGCATGGCCACAGACGAGAGAGCTCCTGACATAAGCCGCGAAGAACCCGAGCCTGCCATCCGCAACCCGCTGGTTTTCAAAATCCTATGAGCACCTGTAGTTAAATGCTGGACTTGTGAACCGTAGGCTGTGGGTCCGAGCCCTGGCAACAACGCCGCTGCATCCCAGAAAAAGTCTGCAGTTCAGTGCTGTTGTGTAAACATATCTGTAGGAAATGAATAGAGGTACTGGCTGTATGGATTGTCAAAGGAGGCAATCCTTCTCAAGTAAATGTAATTGATTCGCCGGGCTGTTCTGCTGCCTCCACACAATCTCCGTGCCGGTGGCAGAACCGATAGATTTTATTTTAACCAGTCCGACTTGATTACGCAAGGAGACTGACTTCTGTGCGGCCTAATCAATGGAGTGTTGATACGCGCATGGAACTGAATGAACTGAATCCTTATGGCCACCTTTGAGCTTTGTGTCATAGCTACCTGCTTCGGTCGTTGAGCCATCGAGAAGGCCACCTAGTCGTGATTAAAATGACTACGTTTAATACCTCGAGTGAGTCTCTTTTGGGTTCAAACCTGCAGCCTTTTAGTCTACACCCCACGTCATGACTGCTGCCCTGTTTCTCACGTTTCATTATAAAAATGGAAAATGGGTTGCCGAGTTTCTACGATTGCGTTTTTCCTGCTCGGTGCGCCAAGCCGGAAATATCGGTAATGCTGCGGTTGGATGGGTCCAGTCAGTTTCTCTCGGCTGCTGACTGGTCTCGGCACTGGTCTGTATGATTTGCTGCTCTCCGCCCCTGGTTCTTTGAGCATTGACGGGACAAGGTCTGTCTCTCTGAGAGCACTCTCGCGTATTGGTCATCTCACTCTCTGGGTTTCCGGTGTTCAGCCTGTTCTTCCACTGCGCGCTGTGTACCGTCACTGCCCGTTATGCCTGAATTGCTTTCTCGGGGAAACACGATGGAGCACGGGCTAGAATAGATATTCAGGCCCCTCCTTTCTTAGTGCCAGCACCAAAAACCGGTACGCATTAATTTCACCGAGAGTTATTGCTCTGTGCCAAATCCTGTTATTTATTAACTCATCTGCCTCGCGAACAATCCTGGAGAGCTTCAATTCTACACAGTGGCCTCCATTGCCTTTTAGAATTTGCAACAAAAAGTTTTTAAACTAAAGTCCAGATACATAATCTCATTCTGAATCTTGGATCATTCATGATAATAAACGCTAGAATGGAAAGGTGGTGGGTTCACCTTTCTCATGACGGCAATGGATTGTGTAGGTTTTGCACTGTTCATAAACGGCATCAGGCTCGCCCTTAATTTTGTCTTATTATGGATTAACAGTGTGTAATGCAGTGGGGAAACTAATTGAATAGCAGCAGCTCTCTGTAAAACACTGTAGAACAGCAACACAGATTCTGTCAGCAGGGAATGTGTTTCTGCTGGTATAGCTGGGGTACAGGGCGGATAAGTATAGCAATATGTGTTTTAAGACATGTTTTCACAAGGAAACCTCACCGCACGCACTTGTGTGAGTTTACGTAAATGTGCAGACAGAAGCAAAAGCCCCCCAAGGACGTCTTCACCGTGACCTATCCAGGCTGTAAATAGACTGGGGGACTGACCTCCCACACCGGCCTTGTCTCCTGCGTCCATCCTCCTGGATCTCCCTCTGGCTGCAAATATCAAACGCATACATTAAAAAAGATATTTGGTGGAAAAGCAGATGGGGCCCTGCACTTTGTCAGCAAAAAGAAAAACTCGCTGCGGTTCCAGTATGATTCCGTTCTGTGGACTCGACTTCCTCCTCCTCTTCTAGCTCTTTCTGCCTGGCACCACATGCACAACTAAGATTGCACCATGGCCAGATATGTTAAATACATTAAAAATACAAACATGCATATCCCGTTATAAGTAGCTTTATCTATAGAGCGATAGCTGTATACATGGATAGCAGTCAATGTTGTATAAGCACAATTTGTTTTTAATTGGACATAAATGGTCCACAAGCATATGGCTTCAGGCTTTCGAGGATCGTCTGCCATGACAATTATAACACATTGTAATGCTTGATAGAAGATTGGAAAATTCCCATGATCCATTTCAGCTGAAAATGAGAGTTGCCCGAGGGCTCTGTGTAATGAAAATGAGCACAGAAGGCTCTTTTCTCCATTGCATTTGAGAACGCTGCGATTCTACTTGTGGGCGTGGGTGAATCATCAGTAACTCTGTGACCTTCCTCAACACTTAATTTTAGTTAAGTGTTATATGTTATAAAGAGAAAGAAAGAAAATTCATTTCTATTTTATTGAATAGCAGCAAAAAAGTAAAATAAAGACCAAAAAGCACCTGGAGGTCCAGATATCACTATATTGTGAAGAAATGGCTCGATTTATCACACATTGCTGACACTATAGGCAAGACTGTGTGTCCTACGTCACATGGTCTCTCAGACTTACCTGACATAATCATAATTCACTGGGAGATACCCTCGCCTTCGAAATACACAGAGAAGAATTTCAGACCTCTACCGTTGCCTTTAGATACACTTTTTGCCTAACATTCCTATTTTAAACGCTATTTAAAATACACTTAAAGATTGTCTATGATATTAGCATTGCATACAGTCCCAATTAAAATGCTAAAGTCTGACAGAATTCTTGTAAAGACCAATACTATGATAAATGTTTGCCTTGATAAAAGATCATATCATTTTAATCTTTATACACAAATGTCTTCTGCCACACCATGATGGTACGTGTAGTAGGAAAACATACCACTAACCCCCTCATCGGTCATAAGGGACCTACCTGAAGAGGATGAGGCCTAATCTTCACTCACTTTACTCACCAGATGGGCATTGTGAAGCAGAGCTTTCCGGGAAGTGGACCGGTGAGCAGAAGGTTGACTATTTCATACCCCAGTGGGTTGCTGTTACACTCAGGATGGGTGCTGGATGAGTCCTGTGAAAAGTCTGCCAGTGGGGAGAGAACCAGTAGGACCAGATGAGACCTTCTTGCCACCGTTCGGGGGCTGACTGTGTACCAGATGCCAGCGCTCAACCAGGCAGACGACACGCACACTCAGAGCACAGCCTGGGGTTGGGAGCGAGCTCTGTGTGGGGGTGCAGTGAGAATATTGCTGTCAGTAGAAACTGGATCACCTAGATCTTAACGCCCACTGAATACACATCAACGAATATTTTCCCTCCTCGGTCCTCTATCTAAATTAGCAGTGCATGCAGAGATTTCCTTACCCCTGGGGATATGTCACAGTTAACAAACAGAAAATCACATCAATATCTGCAGACAGATGCTGCAAAGCCCGACCCATAGGTAAGAGTGGGCCAAAATGCTCCTGCCTGTTCCCTGATGACGCCTCTGGAACCCTGCTGCCTGCATCTCCTCTTATACTGCAAGCCGTTGGGTCACGTCCACTGGCCTGTGCGCCTTGATTCATGGTGCGATCGATTCCCCGATGACAGATCGCATGAGAGCATGGTCTGCAGCAAAGCCAATAACATGTGAAGTCAGGCACTCCTGATGGAGAAGCATGGCGACGGAAGGGAATGGTGTTTTTTCCCTTTTAATAAGAAACTGGTCTCTGGCATATTCTCAGGCAATCAAAAAGATACTTGGAGCTACATCAAGTTTATTTTAAGTCTGAAATTTTGATGCATTAATTTTCTGAGAGATTTAAACAACTATTTGCAAGTATGCATAATTAAAACACACATATAGATATATATATAAGTTTTTATATTTTTTCAGTTAAAAACATGAGCTACGATTAAATTTTAAAGTCAACATACAGCCTAATTCTGTAAATGACCTTAATTCATCAATTTAAGTGAATATTTGTGGGTTGGGAATAACATAATATTACTTCAAACAGTGTGTTTACATTAATTTCAAAGCGCAAAAACATTTAGCTTGCGCAATTGTTCCAATTGTTCCGTCGCTTCAGCCTACCTACATCTGCATTTACGACTGAAAAGACTGAACAACCACCGCGCATAGTACATTCGCTGAAAACGGGCCAATCCCCCGCAGCCAATGTCGATCGGCGTCGCTGCAGTCGCGCGTGCACAGAGCGTGCGCGAGCTACGGAGAGAGCGAGTAATAGCCGATCTAGCCGGAGATCTGGTGGGACAGGACCTGAGGTAGTGAGGCAAAAGAGCGAGGCTGGGAAAGGATCTTTTTAGCTGGGGGACAAGAAGCATCCCATTCAATGCACCTGTCATATAGCAGAAACACCAGTCCCTGTTTTCACTAAGCGGTAAGTTCTGAGCGCCTAGTTCGAGAATGGAGTAATTAAATTTCTCGTCCGCTAGTTATTGTGTTTATTACAAGATAATTGTGTAGGCTGCTTTACTGTTTAAAATGTGCATTGGGGAAATGTGATGTAGATAATTAGAAGAGCACGACTTGCCAACTGTGCCTATTCCCATAGCAACTAATGATATCGATATTTTTGCCTATCAATCTAGTGTAATGGATAGGCCGGGGTTAAAGGAGCCGAATTCTCACGGTGTAGTGGACGTTAATATCACAAATACATTTTTATTACCGACGATAACACCGGAAAGGTCCCGTAGCAATTTATACCATCAAATTGTTGTTGTTCGTGGTCCAGTCGCTTTTGCTTCTGATTGATGCATTCGTTTATTTATTGGTTTTCGCGATCTGTTTTCCAGCGGTTCCAAGGTTCTATTAATAATATCCATTAATTCGGGAAATATCTATGAAGGAAAATAGGCGGTATTCGTTATCAAGTACTTGATAGCTAATATCCACAGATAATACATTATTATTTTCTCATTCTTATGTTTGCGTGCTATATTTCTTTAGGAAACGCAGGAACTGACAGGTTCCGTGATAATTGCGTTCAGGACTGTGAATAGATTTTATAGGGTTTTGCCGTATTCTAAATTAGTAGCGGCGCTATTAACTCTGGTGTCGAACTGATGTTGTAGAGTGATTGAAATGGGAGACATTTATTCGTTCCCCATTTTATTAGGTAGAGTTTACAAATTTACATCCATCACGTGGATGGACTTGGACACAATATTGTTTTAGCTTAAGTGTAAGGTTTGAACCTCACAGTTAGCTACTTATTAATTAATTTAATAATATTTTTGTATATTTGTGTATATACTTGTAGGTATGCCTGAACGTACAAAACATTTAGCATATTTTCTTTTTATACACTTATACAAATTCTGTCTTATTAATTCAAACTGATATTTTACAGATAATATATTTTACGGAAATTTTCAGATGATAATAAGAGGAGAGTTATTTTCAGAAAAGTGACAGAAACTTCTAAAATGCCGCTCTGGGCAGTACCGAAGTTGAAATATGTTTGGTTTGCAAATCAGTGCTGTTTTTTGTTAGGGTACAATGTGGGGCATCCGGGCCCCAGCGATCCCGTGCCGTGCCTCATACTTGGGTTGTTTCCAGCCCGCCGTGGAGGTGATGAGTTTGTCTCACCGACACCATGGTCTCCTCTCTCTGTACCGTGCCATCTGCACACTTCTGCTAAGGAATGCCGCCCTCTCAGTGGCAATATCATTGATCACCACAAGACCCATGAGAGTCCTGTGCTGTGAAATGAAAACCATCACATGAGCACGATCAGAGTGGTAGATATTGACATGACCAGTGGTTCTGGATGTTTTATTTTCAATAATTCATGGTTGATGAGTAAAATTCATCCTCCTCATAACAAGAAAACAGATCAACATGGATACTCTCTCAGCGCACAGCTCATACACAGCTCATACACATACACTATCATACACAGCTCATACACAGCTCATACACAGCTCATACACATACACTATCATACACAGCTCATACGCTGTTCATACACAGCTCATACACAGCGCATACACAGCTCATACACATACACTATCATACACAGCTCATACGCTGTTCATACACAGCTCATACACAGCGCATACACAGCTCATACACATCCACCATCATAAAAAGCTCATACACTATTCATACACAGCTCATACACAGCGCATCCACAGCGCATACACAGCTCGCTGAATTTCTCTGGCCCATCCTACCCCTCACTCTGTTATGAGACAGCGTGATTCGGACTTCTGAATTTCGGTGTGCGCGTAGTGTCAAATTCTGAACTTACTTTAACTTCAACACCCAGCAGCGGTATGATAGATAATGTGGCACGGTGCACATGGTCCTGGAACACGTTATGGGAACGGACCGATTTGTGGGCGGTGAAGCGCTGTGGTAGTCTGAAATGAATGCCATTTATTTCACAGCGTGGGCCGGAGAGAATGCAAACCATTCAGTCTGATGCTGCTTTATTGCGGGTTTAAAAAAAAAGAGGAAAAGAACGATGTTCTTTTGGGTTTTCCGATTGTGTCATCGCGCATTGCGAGCCCATATCAGTGCGTCTCTGGCTGTCGCTTCTCTTGCTGGAGAGTTGAGGAAAGTGCGTGTGAAGCCTCCAGACACTGGATCCCTTCACAGGAAGGAGGCACGAGCGAAGGGAAAAGACTGGTCTCTCACTGTTGGTCAGAATGTGTTTACCCAAATGCTGCTAACAGTGGTGAGGGTTACTCTGTTGTGTAACAATCTGGCCGGAGCCAATTCGAAGCTGGCATGCGAGAGATGGTATTCAACATGTCTGATTAAGGCTATAGCAGCATGACTACGTACAGATTTCTGTTTTCGTATATGTGACATCTCATTCTCCATTCTGTCAGCGACGGCGGGTTTTGGTATACTGGGTTGGCCTGTGGGTTTTTAAATAATTTTTTAAACAGGCTGCGTTTGTGTGGAACTCGTGTAAAACAATATTTGAACACATTTTTTCCCAACAGTAGTTAAGACAGGTGCATACCGTGACCACGGCAGTGTTCATACTGTTCGGGGTATAGTGGTGTGATGGTCTGTGACGGTAGTGTTCTGACTGGAGGCTGCCTCTGAAGTTAGACACTGTGGTTGGCTAGAACCTTATACGTAGTTTTAACAGTAACTCTGCTGTACGTATAATGAAGACATTAATGTCTACCATTTTTTCCCCATATTTTCAGCAATGATTGTTCAACTCAGCATTTGACTGTAGATATTAATAAATAAACAAAAGAGTCCAAACATAATTAAACAACGGCAAGTCAGGACTAATGAGAATTTTATGCTAATGAGTCAGCGATTAAGAAGAGGAGTTTTAAGTAATGAGGCGATTGAATACTTGATTATTCAACCGGCACTCAGCAGGAGTGTCTTGTCATAAACCTGTTCTAGCAAGAATTGCATTGTATTATCTGTTAACAATGGTATTTTTCTTACGTCCATTCAGCCGTCATCTGCTAGTTCTGCTGCGTTAAATTAAATTCTGTTTTTCAAACTATGGCATAAGGGAAATCATGTACTGATTTTGATAGAATACAATACTTACTGACGCTACACTCGGATATTGTCTCATGACAAGTTTAGTGTGTAAACTGATATGGTACAACCGTGAGAAGTTAAGACAGATTTCTGTCACCATACGGACGGAGATTGTGGGAAGAGCGATTGTTGGAGAATTTGGCACCGTTCGGCTGCTTGGTTGGTTACTTCCACAGGGCTTTCCCTCACTCAGCGTGGTGGTGGCTCTGGTATCATTGTCACGCTCATGTTAATCTTAATCTGGCGACCAGCTGTCTCGCTAGCGAACTGCAGCGTGGTCCGGACGACGGTGCCGCCTCCCACCACAAGGGTTTCCTGTCTGCGGGCCGACGTATGCTCCTGAGTCTGCCCGCCGCTGCCCCCGTGGATGTCGGAGCCACAATTGCCCATTGTGTGCCTGTACATCAGGGCACACTGGCGTGGCCTTGGCAGGCCGGGAAGAACCATTCCCGTTTCACACTGTGTGAGAACCTGAGACTAATAGGGGTTGACACCCGTTCCAAGAGCCTATTGCTTACAGCTTCAACTGGTCCTGTGTATATAAGCGGCCCAGTGAAGACTGATGGGTTATGGGAATTTTTAAATTATTTTTAACAATGTTTTGGCTAAAAGCTAACATTCAGAGCAGCTATTGTGTTTTATTAATCCCAGACAAATATCTTGCCCATGTGACTGATGCAATATACTTTTGAAATTAAAACATTAAGCCATTAAACCTGTGATGGAATATCCAATGGACAAGATAAGACCGTGATGTGCCCCAGAGAACCCCCCCCCCCCCCACGATCATTATACGTCCAATTTTTTTCTGGAACTAAATGTTGTATGTACCATACTTGAAGTCAGCCAGGCACTGAAAAGGTTCTGCAGTCCAGGGCTGTGCTCAACTCTAATAACTGTTTATTTTCCCTCCGGGACAGAATTATAACCCTAGCCATCTTATTCAACCCCTCTGTGAGAACAAAGCAAGTGTCGCTCTCTTCTCTTAGGAGGAACAACTTGCTGTGAGGATCAAGTGCGGAGCTGTCTTTTGAAGTGCTTTGTGAGGATAATGAAACGCGACATAATTTGTTTTATACCCACCACCATGACAGGTTCCTCTCAAGCCTGTCAATATAAATATATAATTAAATATATATGACTTTATATATGTATATAACATTTTTCTTCTCTTTAAGATAAGAGCCATCTGTGAAATCAAGATGGGGAAAGCTGAAACAAAAGGGTAGAATTCAGTAATGCTTGGCTGCATTGTCACCTATTGAGAGGGGGCCGAGATTTGGAATCACGTATCTCAATAGAATGTTGAAAGAGGAGGGGGGGACAAAGGAGGCCTGTTTTCGCTGTCCCCGCTCGCTGGGCTGTTGTTCTTCCCCTTTTCTTGTCAAGTGGGGGGTGGGGGGGCGGGGGGTCGCTGCAGAATGGGGTAAGGGGGCTGAAGGACGCTACAAAAGAAGCCATCCGCTCCCGCTCGCAGAGGACGCCGGAGACGCGCATTGCTGTTCCCATGGACGGCGCGGCCTGCACTCTGCGCAACCTCTGGGCAACAGCTGTGAGGAGCGCGGCCCCCTCGGGGGACCTCAGAGTCTAGGGGAAAGGGACAAGTCGAGCTAAGTGTCAACGTTAGTGGCACAGCTGCACGGCCACTTGTGTTGTCTAACTGCTCAGCAGATATGCCACCGAACGAGACTTCAGAATTTCAGCACTGCAGATTTCATACATACATATAATAAAATTATAGGTGGATAAAGGCCTAGTGTTTTCACAAACTAGAGAGAGACTGACCTGAACACAATTAAAGGGAGGTGCTGCTAAAGGGGAGAGCGGTAGCCCGATGCACCCTAAAAGGTAATCCGGTACTCCCATCTGACTATGCCCTGTGTGTGAACTCCGACCCCCTGTGCTGGAAGCACAATGGTGGTCTAGCAACTCCTGGTCGACAGCATTCAGACCCTGAGTGGTGACAGACCGACCCTCTTCGTGCTGTCATAAAACCAATGTGCTTTTCTCCTCTACCCACTCTGAGCCCCATCTGACATGCCAGGGGATAAAGGGAAATTCTGAGAA
>JAOVYW010073910.1:2536-19161 GCA_025775045.1 Hiodon tergisus
GTGTGAGGAGGACACCCGTCCGCCCTCCCCACCTTCAGAGATCCTGTGTGCAGAGGACACCCATCCATCCTCTCTAACCTCAGAGATCCTGTGTGCATAGGACACCCGTCCGCCCTCTCCACCTTTAAGAAATGCAACAGCAGCCAGTGTCGCAGTTGTTCGGGCTGCCTGAAGACAGAACCAGACCCAGGCAGCCGTCTGCTAAAGGTAGGCGTCACTCTCCCTTCAGATCGATCTCTGTCGTGAATCGGTCTCCAGGCAGCCTTCCCAGCACAGCATGGACAGTGTAATGTCATGGCCACTGGGGCCGGTGGGAGGGGTGTGGAGGGTAACCTGGAGACCTGCGGGGTGGGTGGGGTGTGGAGGGTAACCTGGAGACCTGCGGGGTGGGTGGGGTGTGGAGGGAGACTCGGAGACCGGCTCTTTTCGGCTTGTTCAGCCCGAGAGAGAGCAAGACAGCGAGAGAGCGAGACAGCGAGAGAGAGAGAGAGATGGTGCAAATGTGAGACTCTCACAAGCGATATGTCCGACTTTGCCTGAATAGTGCAAGGGCGAGCTTGTTTGTATTGATCCAACAAAGTGACACACCAGCAGGTCTTTCTCCATTTCATTATCGGAGGGAACAGCCACAACCATACTATCGTATCATATATACTAAATTATTCTGTAGCTGCATCGACGCCATAACCAAATTTTAATACTAATTGCAACACAGACAATACTGAGCACTTTTTTAAACACAAATTTAGCATTTATTTATATTTAGATTCAGAAATTCAGCTGTGTGAATAAGTGGCACTTAAACTGGCTTGGGGACATGAGTTTAATCAGTGACAGGACGGTGCGCTAGGCCCTGGCGGAACTCAGAAAGTGTCGGTCTGGGTGTCTAATCTCTGTGGACAGAAACCGTCAAGGGCAATCACAGTCACTCAGAGAGCTAGCGCACTTCGGGAGCAAGGCTGGGCAGCTATAAATTAAATGGTGCACAGGTACAATGCGCGCTAAATTACCCCCCGCCATATTACAAATCAATTCAATTTAAGTCTCAGTTCTAATTTAAGACATCAAGTGAAGGGAGGGGGCAAATGTGTTTTACATTGTACCTTTAGATGCACACAAAACATTCCTGCAGAATCTGCAGTCCACACTCTCATAATGTTAAAAAATAACTCTCTGCTTTTGTTGTTTAATCCTGCACATTGGACCGAACTGTTCAGTCGTAAATGTAAACTGAAAAGAGCTGGATATTACACAGTCTGAGCGGGCGGTAACGCATCAGACACCATGTCATTAATGTCCATAAACCCAAAGTAACGGCCATCTCCAACTCTAACCCAGAGTGGAAAACAAACGGCTTCCAATAATGTTACAACGTAAAACATGACACTTATGAACAAATGACTGGTTTGGTACAGGATAATTCTCTCAGTTAAACTGCAGGGTCCTTGGTGGGGAGATGTTCAAACATGAGTTGTTCTGTGGGAAATGTATAAAAAAATATTAAAAGCATGCGATTAAAGATCCAAAATAACTCAAACTAATCCGAGGCAATCTTTTAATGCATTTCCAGTAAGTAGTCATTCAGTCCATTTTTTATTAGCATTGGGGCGCGCACGCACACACACACACACACACACACACACCCGAAACTGCGTAAGCCAGGCCTTTTTATGATGAAATAATCATCGGATTCATTTCTTCTGAGAGAATGAACAATCAGTCCCGGTTCCATTCAGCCAACTCACTCAGTCGGGATTAAATATTTACCCACGGAGGGCTCTTCAAGGAGCAATGCCTTTTCTCCGGACCCCTGGTACCCCCCACCCCCCGCTCTGAACACGGAGCGGTTCTGAATCTGCCTCTGCTCGTCTCGATGAGCAAAACAAAAGGAGACCTCAGCGCGTGCGTGTCTGCCATTAGTCATCCCAAAAAACCCGGCGGGTTCTCCTCAACTGCACCCTCCAGGCTCTTTCTGCAAAAGGTCTTTGGGGAAAATGAGACGGCTTCAGAAAGACCGTTTTCCAGCAAGACAAAAACTCACAAACGTACCACCACAGTTAATACTTCTCTTTCAGGGAACCACAGTTATGATAATAACCCAATCTGTCGAGAGAACAGCCACTTGGCTCTACACCAGAGTGACATCGCTCAAACAACGTGCAAGCAATGTGCACAATATTCAGGTAATTCAAAACGGTTCACAAACTGCAAGCACTTGGACCTAACTAAGGGCTATTGGCAGGCCCCTCTCCCAAGTACCTCCAGAGAGAAGACTGCGTTTTTGTAACCCCTGGTGGCCTCCGTCAGTACACGTCTTTGCCGTTCGGGCTCCATGGGGCTCCTGCCTCCTTCCAGAGGATGATAGACCGAATACTCCAACCACACCAGAGGTTTACAGCCACTTATAGGGAGTGGGAGTAACAGAAGTCGCTATGCACAGTGGTGGGCCCATTAATGAAGTATTGACCGGGATTGGAAGTGGCCGAATACCTGGGGAGGCGACGTCACGACAGTGAGGACGTTGCTGGGTCTTACCAATTATTACTGTCGCTTCATCCCCAATTTAGCTACCATAGCAGGCCCCCTGCTAAGTGGACGGACTTTGTGTGACAGAAAAGCCGCACTGTGACCCGATCTCGGTGTACGGACCCTGTTTGATGGAGGACCCCGATTGTGCTTGACCCTGGACTGTCGGAGAGCACTGTTGTGAATTTGTGACACAGAATGATTTAATGGTACAAGTAAGCCTGTTGATTAGAATTGTTCGTTTTGTTTTTGTTTGGTCATTAGCTTGGGTAAGCTGCTTAGCAGTCCAAGTCCTAAGTAGGGACAAGCGATTTAGCCAAGTTAGCACCAGCCAATTCCAAAACCCAAATTTTGTTTTTACTTTGTTTTGTTGGCGCTTCACAACCACTGCCGCAAAACTCAATAAACCTCTTTTCTCCCCGAGTCAGTATTTCGAGATCATATTTACACAAGTAGATAGAACTGCAGTGTACAACACAAAAAAAGACTAATATCACATATTGCACACAAAAAACAGGGCGTTCGGAGCAAGAGCTGAGAAAGTGATTTAAACATGTTGTCCCAAACCGACATTTTTTACCAACAGGCAGCAATCTGATACGCCCTACAGAGCGCCCGCATCACTTCCTGCAGCGGCTAATGGTCTGGCATGGTCCAAAGCTGTGAGGGGCAGCGCGGGTCCTACCTGCGGTTTGGGAACAAAGGCTCGCCCCGAAATGGTGAAGCAGCTCTTGACGGTGCAGAGGTACTGGGCCATGACGGACAAGCGGCTCCTCTGTCGGCTGCCAGTGCTGGCAGTCAGCCTCTGGGCGAGGAAAGAGGGGCAGGGGGTCACCAAATGCACCCTCATGTCAGACAGCCAAATTTCTCAGAAGGGGCGGGTCTTTTGGCAGAGGCCAAAGGGTTTCATGGGTTATAGTAACTGAATTGTGAAAAGCCTGACGAGGCAGGTTCAGACCAGTGATGCACATTGAGGTCATAGGTAGGGTAGTGCTGTTTAGAATGCAATCCGCGTCATACCGCGCTTTGGAGGGCTAAAGTAGCGACAGGTGGTCATTACTAATGAGTGAGCAGTATAACACAAACCTCTGCCACCTCTTTCTGGAAGGTGAGGGTGAGACGGGTACGGCCAAAAATGAAGGGGCCGTCTCTGTTGGACATGTTCTCCAGCCACTTGATCATGAGGGGGGTGGAGACACTGAAGGGAAGGTTCCCAATGAGATGCAAATCCGGTGGTTCTGATGGGTCAGGAAAACGGGAAAACGCTGAACGCCAAGTTAAAAACTGGCCAACATCATCGCGCTACTGCAGACACACTGGTACTGTGGGTGGAGCAAGGGTTTATCTCTCCAATCACAGAAGAGAATCTGCGGGACCCTGGTCCCCCCCCAACCCGATTACTGGCACTCACCGTCCTCCCATCTCTTGGCTATTTTTTTGGGAAAGCCCCTGTCCATCCGGTAGGTGAGAATATCCCCATGGACTATCCTCACCTTTCCCGGTGCTGCCTCCGATAAGATCTGTAAAAACAAACAGCAAGTAATAACATGGCCCCCGCCATCACAACACGTGATGTAAGACCCCCCCAGACTCCAGCTGGCACCAAGAAACGCTACCCAGAAAGCACAGCTACGCTTGGCATGGGAAAGGCCCATTCCCTCCCGGTCACACCTGCAGTCGCATGCATTTTTAAAGCCATTCCACATCTGTGCGTTTCAGTGCGTTTCAGTGCGTCAAATCCCCTCAGCCATAAAACCAACCAGACAGGCGTGTGATCCACAGCTTGTCAGCCGAACATACGTCTGTCCATCACTCCGCACACAGTTAGGGTGAGATTTAAACATTTGATGTTTCTGGACATTTGTCATCACAAAAGATGTTATATAATTAGATATGTGCGCGGATAACCGTGTCTCACGTTTGCTGTTGTTCCTGCTATTAATATTAGTAGTTTATTATGAGTCCTTGCCAATCTGTATAAGAATCTCAGTGTTTAAGCAGGTGTAGCCTGAAGCTAATCAAACACAGTCAAGTACCATAAAATCTCCATTTTAAATAAAACCCTGACATACCTTAGCTAGATTGATTTAAAATCTTAAAACCTTACTTAACATAGACAATCTATTTTTCTTTCTCATTTCGCTTCCAAACTCAAGAGGCAACATATACATTTTTTAAAACGAGACTTTTCGGTTCATTTCCAGAGGAAAATCTTTTATTTTTAATCTTAATATGGTTGGATAAACTAAGTGTGTTTTTCTTTCTCTCTCTCAGCTGTGAGAAGAGAGGACTTCTTCAGTGGAATGTTCTATTTTAGATTCCGATTAAGAATTAATACTCCATGCAGTGTGATTCCCTAAAGTCAGAAAAACAACAGTGACACAAGGAGTGAACTTGATGAAACAAACTCATTGGGGTGCAAGGTACGGAGATGCAGACACACACACCTCCAGACCAGGGATGAAGCGAGGGTCTTTCTCAACAACCAGAAGGTCACCAGCACCGGCGTTGAGGATGGATCTGGTAAGTCCTCCTGGGCCGGGACCCACCTCACAAACGTGGGCGTTCTTCAGGCTTCCTGCCTGCCGCACAATTTTATCTGCAGAGTGCATTGATAACGCTAACTTAAAATAACCGCACACGGGTGTCATATGGACACACACACCAAAATTGTATTGACAGATCAACATGCAGGGGGAAAAAATGTACCGTTAAAAACAGGACAAATGTTTCACCACCCAAATATGTTCCTCTGGGCCAGTGTTTCTCTGCTGAACGTATGTGCCAAAGCTAACCGACTAGTTAGATGACTAAAGCAGAGTAAAACCTTCATCCAAATAAACAACAGTTTCAAATGAGAAGTCCACTGTCACCGGATGTTTCAGGACACGGTGCAGAAAAGATAAAACAGCTGACCTGTTAACCTCATGTCCAAAAGGAAGTTTTGGGACAGCTGTCTCTCTGCCCGGAGATTGTACAACTTGATGATCTCCCCAATTGTTGGAAGAGGGGGGAGCCGAAAAGACGCCATTTTTTGGGAAGCGCTCATTACGTCCCTTCTGTTGAGCAAGAAAATAAAACACTTTTTAAATATGCGTGAGGAACAAAACAACACCTTCTCAACAGAAACGTGTAACAACTGTGAAGGTAATCCGCCCAGTTAAGTTAAATCTGAGGTCTGGAAAGATGATTAACCATTGTAATGATAGCAAGTGCCTATGTGTGCCCTAATACAATCTTTTGTGCTTTTCTGTCGTAGCTGAAACAAAACACCTCCGTCGCCACCCAGCGGATATTTTGGATATTGTATTAATGCAAAAGTACAGTGTTACGCCGGTTATTGTTCAAATTAAGTTGCCAGCAATGTTATCACCTAAAATAAAAATAACCGCTTAAATGCGGTGAAAATGTGTTTGTTTTAAATGTGAATATATCAGGGTTTTCATGGAAATCAAGTTTTCACTGTGGGTCAGTAATAGACTTGAATAAGATATTTTTTTAAACAGACAACGTGGGATTACTCCACTATGGTTTTATACAAGTGAGCAAGTTTCAACTGCGACATTTCATACATTTTATGTTTAATTAAAACATCGTTACTTTTGCTGAAACGTTTACGTGAATATTGCTAGCAAGTAAGAGGATATGTACTGAAGAGTACATATTTTTGGGGGGGGAAACGGCTGCCTTGATGGTCAACAGCCGTAATAAGAACACTCGTGGGGTTACAGTAAACCTGACGGATATTGTTCCTTCAACCTATTCTTAAATAGGTTTCCACAGTACTCTCAATAGCCAACTTGACTAGACTGTTCTGCTTGTGTTGCCTATGGGTAAAGCTAACGTTGGCAATCTAAATTAATTTTGGACAGCTAGTTCACTGAAATTCCTGAGCAATTCTACGATTACATTAAACACCAGCACAAATTGTTTTTTTCGCAACGATATAGTTAAGGCATAAGTAAGCGCAAACGCAGGTTACGAGACAACCAACAAAACACGTTTCTCACCGACAGGATGATGATGACGACGTTCCGGTCGTAGATAATGGCATCAAAGAATTGACAACAGTATATCCAATGCTATTTCAGATATCACAACCAGCTACCAATCATTTAAAGTAAGGCGGGCTTTCCGTTTGCCCTTGAAAGATTATTCTGTTAGTCTCATTTCTGATCGTTAGAGGGGGCTATAACATGTTTAGCATTTATTTAGACTTTGTTGTTTCAAAAGCGATTTCGGTAGAGTTTTATCAATAATTCACGATCGTACCTGTTTTGTACTACCGTAAAACAAAAAGTAAACTCTTTAAGTGTGTTTAAAGAACATCATGGTAACACAATGGAGTCATGAATACCTGTAGTCATTTATAAATGGCTTATAAGTTAATTGATACATTTGTTAAGTGCAAAATAGACTATAATTTGTTATTAATGATACACTTTTTATACGGCATTATGCGTGTCAAATACACGATAAACAGAAGAAAGTGCCAAACGGCAGTTAAGATATTTAATTAACTGCGATAACTTAGCCGTTTAAATATATACACGCAAGGAAATTATAACAGAGTGATCTGAATCAATGTTAGATAATTGAACAATTTGTCCATTTATTATAAATCATGGAATATAGCACATTCACCTTCACTTAAAATTCACCTTGAATAAAAATGTCTGCTTTATTATAATAGCACATTAGAAGCGACTATATTAATCTCATATATGAGGGCCTTTCATTTGATCTCTGATGTCAGCACTGCCCTTGTTTTATTACATACAGTATTTAATGTATAATTTACACTTGGCAGGTTACAGCTATTAATACAATATATGTTACGTCATTATTTGTGGGATGTGCTAAACAGTACTTATAAACAGATTAACATGAAATGGAGAGAGATTCTTTCAAGATGTGTGGAGAAAACACTTTTTAGAAGAAGAGAAAATAACTCCAGCTAGCTCTAGCTCTGGGTAAGACTTAAAATCAGTCGCCATAGTTTCCCTGCAGGTGGCCGTCTCTTTCACATGGCGGAACGCTAGGCTAAGAGACCCGTTTTCAGGTCAGGGTGTCAGAAACTCTCCTTGTTGAAATGGAAACGGACCCCCCTGGGTTCCCTGGATGAGTAGCGATTACACGTTTCCTGGATGACCTTGGAGAGGGGCTTGGGTCCGCACAGGAACACACCAATGCTGCTGCTATGGCAACAGGAGAACATTTTATAGAAGTCTGTGCTACCACGGACAGTTAATCTGCCCTTGGTCAATTAGATAACAGAGGTCACACAAAGTCCCTGAGGGCCCGTGGGTCAGGGATACATTTCAAACATCAGCAAACTGAATACCCCAGGTCCCACAGGTGTCAGAGAAGGGCTGCAATTACTGTATTAAAGCAATACATTGTAAGCTAGTGGTCGCCAGTCCTTGAAGGCCCTAAGCCCCAATTGTAGAGGTACAAATCTACATAAAATTATAGAATTTGTCATTGTTGAGTACTTGTAGGTCATACTCTTTTGTATTTTAATTATTGCTCATTAAATATATTTTGGTTCCTATGATGTTTCCACTAGCTATCCTTTTCCACAGCCTGTCTGAGTCCTTTTCTCTTGCTGTTTCTTCCTCTGGTATGGCAGGACATTTGCTGAGAATGATTTATGACTAATTGGGAAGAGGAACACTTCAGAAAGGTAAGGGCTGGGAACGCGACAGCAGCTAGGCGGGGCAGGCGACGGCAGGTGGGCGGGGCAGGCGACGGCAGGTGGGCGGGGCATGTGACGGCAGGTGGGCGGGGCATGTGACGGCAGGTGGGCGGGGCGGGCGACGGCAGGTGGGCGGGGCATGCGACAGCAGGTGTGCCAGCAAAGGGCTGACTCCTCTCTCGTTTGCAAGTTCTGTTGAATCATTGTTCACAAAACCCTTGAATCAAGAGATTGTTTTTTTTATTGAATTCTGCTAACCACTATCTGTGCTGGTATGACTGTATCTGGGTCTAATCGGAAATTCCAGGGATTGAACACATTCATCCTCTCCTTTGAGGAGAGGGGCGCCTCTGCCTGGGGGGCTACGTGGGGTGGAGCACAATGCCTGGATTGTGTACCCGCTCCACACCTGCAACGGCACTCTGAGGGCCTGAAGACATTGGCGGTGACTGCAACTGGCCCCCTGCGCTGCACCACTGCACCAGAACACAGACGGTGGAAATAAAATATATCACTGCTCAAATGTCCAGCAGTCATCACTGAGTACGTCCCCTCATGTCTGACTCGCGTTCCCAGCACCCCCTTCCTCCACTCTGTGACTCACCCCGGGTGAGCGGCAGCGATGCCCTGGAACTCCTGGTCCCAGTTGGGCCTGCCGAAGGAGGTCTTCTCCCTGAAGCCAGTGACCACGTCCCTCTGATCCTCATGGTGCAGGGCGAAGTGGCGAGCCTGCAAAGGCCACGAGAACAGGGCTCCCATCAGGCCCGCTCCCCAGAGGTCACCCTGGGTGGGACGCCTCCGCACCCTCCACAAGGCCTACCTGAACCTCATCCCAGCTGGTGAGGAAAATGCGGAAGCTGATGAGATGCTCCCTCTCCGCCATGTGGACCTCCAGGGAGAAGAGGAGGTCGGAGAACCACTCGAAGGCCGAGGTGTCACGGCAGATCCAGAAGAAATACAACTTTTGAAGGAGGAATTTGAAGCGATGACATCAGCAGAAAGTCCTGCTCTGCTGTCAACATTATTTGGTTCCAGACAGATTGGATGAAACTCGAATCGCCAGAACCGACGGGTTCATCGACGGCTTTACCAACAGATTTTATATAACCTACGAAACGAGTACAACCTACATTCCTTAAAGATTTAATCTATAAACCCAGTGACGTGACCACACACTGAAACACTTTTGTTCCACTGCTCAGTGGGATTCAGCTCAGCCTTGTTACCTTCTGAAGCTTCATGGTGTTGCTGGGATCTGTGGACCTGAACCAGAGGGACTTGAGAACGGAGGCGAAGGGCGTGACACCAATCCCAGCCCCGATGCACACACTGACGCCGTACTGAAACACATCACTGCTGGCTGAACCAAACGGGCCGTCCACCGCTAGTCTGAAACAAACAGTTCTGATTAACGCAGCGCGGCGTGACGCGGCGCCCCGATCAAATGAAGACTGGCCGCGCCACGCGTGGGGAAACGGTGCCGCAGTTGAACTTGCCGTGGCAGGGGGTGGCCCTCGCCCAGTCGACTCAGGCAGGCGGCGCGCAGGTCTGCTGTCCAGTCTCCCATCACGCGCACATGCACGCTGAAGCAGTCCTCCTCGGGGGCCGAGGTCAGAGTAAACGGATGCCACTCCAGAGGGGCTACGGCTGGGCACTGCAAGAACACGTACTGGCCCGGCTCCATCTGGAAGCCCGCCTTCCTCATCTGGAGCTCCAGCACATTGGACGGGTGCATCACCACCTCCAGGGGAAGGCAACAGCGTTCACACAGGGCCACATTTTGGTGGGGTCGTGAACACCATCAGTCACCTTTGGTCCTGACACTCATTGTAGGGCTTAATGACGTTAAGCTCACATCAGAGCATTTCACAGTTCCAGCTCTGTGGAGCCGATTCATATTTTCAGGCATTATCACACAGTCCCATTGCATGTGAATTTTTAGAGCCTTATAATTATATAGCCCTGTAAATAATGCACCAATGACTTGCCTTGGTTATGACCACTGGCTGAAGAGATCGACAGAAACGCAGGAGCCTTTCACAGACGTACAGGGAAAGGGGAGCTATTATCCACTTCCAGGACTAAAAGAAAAAAACGTGTCAAAACATCTGTCCCTGAAAGTTATTGTCAATACTTCTAACAATGCAAAGGAACAACGAAACAGTTTAGCATGATCTCACTTCGCGTAGGCATGCGTGTTGCATCTAACTCTTTACTTTCTGTCAATTAGGACTTCTTATGGGTTCTCTACCAAGTTTGGTCACTACTGTACAAGGGGCTAGACTACTGTAGGGCGCATTCTTCTTCTCCGCCCTGACCAGTTGTTCAGATGTGTTAGAGACACTGACCGCAGGACTACTCCCTGTGAAGTGGGGCAGGGAACACTGGGCGGCTTCCCCCCACTCGTCCAAGTGTTCCCGACAGTACGAAACGTTGTGGGTCAGCAGGCTTTCGGGGGTCAGCCCACGGACAATGCCACTGAAATGCCGATTACGGGATGGTTATAAAGTCAGTTAGAAGACTTGTAAGCCATGCTATTGCCTGGCCATGCTAGTCAGGACCAGGCGTATTTTTTTGCAGCGACACTAAATATTCTCCTCCTCACGTTAAACGCAGACTTCTGTTTCGTACACTTACCCACTGCCGTGTATGACCAGCCCCACGAAAAACACAGCGAAAGAGTGATGGGTGAACCAGAACACCTCGTAGGAGACGCGTCGAACAACCTCGGTGGAGGAGGTGACCATCAGGACCAGCACCACTGAGATGATCAGTCCAGAGACTCCAGACACGCTGACAAGAGTCTCCCTCACGGGAGTCTGGGAGAGAAACCGGCAATGAGCGTGGGAGTGGGCACCCAAAAGACCCCCCCCCCCCCCCCCCCCCAAGTTTCACGTTACATTGGAAAGAAAATAAAATTAATTCAAATTGCAAACATTTGGAAGGTGATTTTAAGTGAAAGCAACATATGTTACATATAGCATATCATATTGCGAAATCGATACACACGGTCGCTACGGTCCTACCTCTGACAGGCGACTCTTGAACCACGAGTTTTCAAACCCCATATTTCGGTTGAGTGAAAAGTCAGCTCTGAAGTTCCACAACCCATTCAATTCCTTCACTTCCCGTGTCGGTGATTCTCTGGGATAAAGCATCCCACCGCTTATTGCATGACAAACGTGCCATGCAGCGGAAATCCAAACTAAATCTATTAGCGCTAACGTTCTAAGTCGCTTCATTGCTATATTAACACCAGACGCTGTAGAACAGTTTTTACTTACTTTAGATAAAAGTGCGCATCACATGACAAGTCACATGAATGGAAGTCTCCAAAAATGCAGCAGTGTCCGGATGCATTGTTTCGTTTTACCCGGAAGAGAAGGTAGGGATAGCGAGACAGCTCCATCCAAATAATCTAAAGATCAATCGATGCATGAAAATTTATGTTATGAATACAAAATAATATTGTTTTCAAACTTACAACGTATTTAATTTTTAGATTATCTCGAAATATTGTAAAGACATACTTCAAATGTTGAATAGTTTTGATTGCTTTGAAGCGGCTACAAATGGGCGCTAGAGGGAGACAAACACGATGTTATCCGAAGCCGTCAATTAAACTAATTTTTGTGGCGGCAATGCACCTGTAACATTGGATGCCATCCCCCGTTAAACTCGAGAGAAGAAAAAACATTACCAAGCCGGCTGTAATCAGGAAGCATTTGATCAAATGTACGCCCATAAACAGCCTGTCTGGTTAGGTATAGCTTAATGTACCCCAATCTATCTGGGATCCTCCATTGAATAGAGCGTATAAATCGCCCATTCAAATGTAATAGATTGCTCAATCCAACAGGTCAGTTTACTGAGATTGTACAGATATTCCCATTCAATGGAGCTCACGTTCACGTTTGCCAAACCCAACAATCAGGATTAAGATTGTGCGAATCAACACATCCAATGCCCTATCCAACAACCTAGATCTCAAACCCAGATTGCTTAGACTGCCTGAATCTAGTTAGCATGTGCACATTGTTTTCTGAAATTCTGCATAGTGGTCTTATTATTTTTTTAACTAAATTTTAAAAAAGTCAGGCAAGGCATTGTGGGCAGTGTAGTTGTGATACATCAGTCTATACCAGGGCTGACCAAACTACGTCCCGGGGGCCAAACACGGCTCGCAATTCTTCTTCATCAGGCCCGCAGAAAAATTACTTGTTATAATTAAAAACTATCCTAAAAATAATCATTGGGTGATACCAAGTGACAGATTAATAGAAGGTTTAATATGAATTAACAGACAAAAAAACCAAACAAAAACAAAACAAAGACAAAAAAAAGTATTTCCCCTTAAAACTATTTCGGCAATTTCCTACTTCCTCTGTCCCCCCTTCCCTCGCACACTAGTTATTGGGAAAACTCGCGTTCACTTTTTTTTTCCAGTTTAGTTTGTTAATCACACAATGGCGGCTCTAAAAAACAGGAGAGAAAGGTGGAAAGTGAATGTCGTCAGTTCCAAAACAGGTGGCCCTGTGATTATTATTTTTTTACAAAACATAAAGGTAAATGTGTTTGCTTAATGCCAAGAAGTGGTGGCGGTAATGAAATAATTTAATGTAAAACGACACTACGAAACATAGTAATCCTGCATGACCTTGGGTTTTTAGTTGACATCACGGGGGCACCGTCTTTTCACAAATGCACTCGATTGCTGCGCACTTCCCATCACTAAAACCTATCATTGATAGTTTTCCCAATGAAAGTATCTCTGGATCAATGGGGAAATATGTGTAGATTATATCTGCTTTAATTGCAGAGTTCAACAAACGCCTTGAAGACTTTTCAGTGATTGACAAGGACATTCAGATTTGCTCTTGCCCCTTCACAGTCAATATCGATGAAGCACCTCAAAACTTGCCGTTAGAACTCACTGCAGTGGGGGGGTTTAGGTTGAAATGTGAAAGTGTGTTGGACAAAATGGATCAAATATACTAACTCATTTATTGATTTATTTATCTTCAAAGAAAATTCCACTCTCAGCTTTATTAGCTGGATCTGATTTATTTGGTCTTCTCAAACAATAAGTGTTCAAAATTGCATAGAAAGCTGAAGCCGGAGAAAACTGTGTCATGGCCTACCAGCTTCTATAGTTATTGCTATATGTATATTGCATAATATGGGTTTAATGAAAACATGAGCCCTTTCCCCATTAACAAGCTCTTTCCCCATTCTCAATTGTTGACATCAATGTGAAAATTATTTGCACAATTATACTCATGAGCAAGTGTGCTTCTCTCTCCCCTATTACAAATCTGGATCATGCCATTTTCTAGAAAGTTGTTTTTGTTGGCTTCAGTTGACTTTGAACATGTCTAGTGTCCATTGACATTTAGTCTATAATTAGATTTAAAAAACAGTGCATGTGTGAGACGTTATATTTCTCTGCAAGTTTACTATTCAAGGATCCATCCTATTGTAAGCAGGGCAGATAGTGCCTGTTAAAATTGGCCTTCAGAAGACTTTGACACATCCCTTGGAGATGTCACACAGGGCTTGTTAGGGCTGTATTGAGTTGATAGAGCAGATAGATATGGCTGTCAGCGACCTTTAACAGCCGATTTCTCTGCCTGCGCCTTTTATATGAACTTGTCATTTAGTCTTCTAAAATAAATTAATGTTTTTTAACCCCTCCATCCCTATGTACATGTAACAGAGTGGCCCGGTATACAGTATGCATGACCTTGCGGACGAGCAAGGATAAATACCTTCCCTCTCACTTCTTTTTATGCAGTGTGATTGTCACTTTTCTGGTGCTGGGTAGAAGGTGGGGGCACAGGTTTGCACCCAGTGAGTGGCAGATACTCTATACTGACAGCCCCTGTTCAGGATCCTTTTCAGAACTCCTCTTCCATCACAACAGATTTCACTAACCTTTATTTAAACATGTGGGTATGGGCTCAACTAAAATCAAATTCCTCCTGTAGGAAAAAGGAGGATTATTTTTAATCATTAATGGTAGTGCATCCTGTACGTTGTGCAAGGGTAAGTGTATACACTAACAAAAAGTGTACAGTATTTTTGTGCAGCAGTGCTGCAATTGGAATTAGCTGTGGAAAAAATAAGGAGGAATTTGTATTCATTGTTTGCCAGTGGATTAGACATTAAGTATTAGTTTACACTCTCTGTAAATTAATATGGGAAAATTCTAAATGTGGAGTATTGAATGGTACAGAATATATTACAATGATTATAAAATATGCAGATTTATCCTGGGTCTTTTTTTAGCTGTAGAGATTTCACACTTTTGAACACATATTTGTGCTTCAGAACTGAACTGCATAAAGGTTATTTAGGACTTGCTACTCTACTGTGACAACATAAACAAAAATGTTTGGCCCTACTTGATTCGGTGACTGGAGGGTGAAAATGCAGATTGTCGAGTGGACTTTTGTGCTTAAACTTTGTCCAATATTCTTGTGATATTGTTAGACACAAAAACAAAAAGGTAAATCCTGAATTCAAAATTACATATAGATTGCTTTCCTCTTCATAATCATACAATACAATAAGGGCAACATGGTGTTGAGGCTTAATGCAAAGATTAGTTTCATGTGAGAAAGTGGGTACATAAGTAATTATTTTTAAACTTATTTTTAATCAATTATCAGAAAAATCCAAATCAAATACTGCAAAATAAAGTGGATAGTCTGAAATAGGTGGATTTGTGCAATCTTCACAATCTAGGTTGTTGGATTGTGCACTGGATTCGTACTGGATTTGCTGACCCACACCCCCCATTTAGTTATCAAAAATAGGAAAGTGGTGATAGGAAAGGAATGTTGATTGAAACCAAAGCAAAAATTATCAGGTTTTAGTGCTAGAAGAAAATAAGTTGTCTAGGGATTGTTTGGGGAAACTTCACCATACCAATCTCAGTATTAGACTTCAATAGGTAGGAGTAATTAGTCATTTGAATGGGGTCGTGTTCCAATTCTTTTTTTCCTTTCTTCTTTTCCATTCTCAGAAGCACTTTAAGGACACACTGTTCCAGGTGGCACTTAATGTGAGAGAGGTTCGTGTTGGCCACTTTGTTTTTCACTACATTACACCGTTCTCTGATTTCAGACGCCTTCGTGTCCTTCTGCTCCTGATATTCACGTCACAGGATGGGAATCTTCCATGTTTTCCTATTGCATAAATGTTTTTTCTTTGGGCCACATTCCCTGGCCAGTTGCTGCACCTGTAGGTTATGGAGCCCTGTGAAAAGCAGTATCTTTATCCCTCTTCTGGTGTTGGAGAACATGCACTTTGTATGAGATTATTTTACCTTGTTTATATACTGCTAAGAGAAAGGAGACCCTCAGGCTCGTAAGCCATGAGACAAGAAATTAGGCCTAAATAAGGTCACAGAATTCGATACACAAGGAATTAAGTCATTGGTGGTCAAAAGACTAATTTCCTGAGATTCCCACATACCCTTTGTGAAAACAAGCTTTGTTAATAGTGGGATTTTCTCACTAATTGCGGGATCAATTTAGGGGGGAAATCATTTAACAAGTGTGCTTCATTAGGTACCTCCCCCTTTTTTGAAAGGTACTTGAAATGAAGACAAAGTTTAGAAAAGTAAAACTTGCAGCCATCTTGACTGTGAATCGCTGTCTTTTCATTTGGGTTTCTTGTGTCTTTTTTAGTCGTATGGCCTTTAGCTGTCCTTTGAGGATACACACAAGCCTTTATGTAACTTCAGTGCGTCACACAAAACGCTTACTCCAGCAAAAGACCAACTAATAGGTATATGAATTATACATCATAAAAGTAAGCAAGGGAAAATGACACAAAATATTGTTTAAGGTTCAGCTGGTTTCCTTCGGTTTTCCGAGTTTAAAGCTGATTTTACCTTGAGCCATGAATAGTTTTCCACCAGGAGACTACAGAATTGTTGAGGGTGGTTTTGTCATGTCGTTGGGGTGCCTTGCTGATTAAATATGAATGCCGTTGGTTGCTGGGGACTCGGCAGGACAAAACCCATCTAGGATTGTGAGAGAAAACGTTTTACCATTTACCATTTGCCGTGCTGTGAAGACTACCTTGGCTGTTCAGCGTTATTGACTTTGTGCTAACCATTTATATGAGCTTTTTAAAAACACAGCATTACCCAATTCTGATTTCCATTACACGAGAGTAAATGTTAAAACTTCATCCTGATTTGAACTCGGCACTCGCCAAGATAAACACCAACTGAGACGTAGCTTTACAGTAAACTAATGTGACTCCATCCATTTGCGTTTCCTTCCATATGATGATTGTTAATGGCTGAAGTATAATGCTGGCTCCAGGGATCAGCTTATTTTGCCTCCCCGGCGCATCAGCACACACAACAGCTGCGATGCTGGCTCCA
>JAOVYW010073911.1:0-10130 GCA_025775045.1 Hiodon tergisus
CTACACACACACACACCCACACACGCACACACACCCACACACACACACACACACACACTCTCCACTCAATCCCACTTTCTACCCACACACACACGACGCACACGCACACACGCAAAGTTAGGGTGAAAAAAAGCCTTCTCCAGCTACTGGGTGCCAGTCCCACCATATTGAGTGATCTGAGTGAACAGCTGGTTCTCCTGTAGCACTGGCATGTGTGAAATAGGCTTTTCTGTATCTCCATACCCTCTGGGGTCTTCAAAGTATCTTTCAGTTAGTTTTTTGTGTTGTCTGCCCCTTCCCCAAGGCCACTGTTGCCAGCACTCACAGTCGATGTCCGAGGTGCTGATAACATTCTCCACCCGTGACACCACCCCTGACGCCCCACTCACAGTCGATGTCTGAGGTGCTGATAACATTCTCCACCCGTGACACCACCCCTGACGCCCCACTCACAGTCGATGTCCGAGGTGCTGATAACATTCTCCACCCGTGACACCACCCCTGACGCCCCACTCACAGTCAATGTCCGAGGTGCTGATAACATTCCACCACCCGTGACACCACCTTTGTCGCCCCACTCACAGTCGATGTCCGCAGTGCTGATAACATTCTCCACCCGTGACACCACCTCTGATGCCCCACTCACTTTCACTGTTTTCACTTTGAGGAACTGCTGGGCCCGTGGAGAGGGCGGGGGATTGCCAGGTGCTGCAGGTTGATGTCCTGTGAGATTGTGCGACCTGGGTGGAGGTGGGGGAAGGAGTGGGAGGCACTCTTACTGCCACCTGAGGCCGGAGTCGACAATGCGAATGCTAGCTGTGTGAGGAAACGGCTCAATTTGTTTTCCATTCTCCTCAAAGGTTTAGCATCAAAGCTGAATGGTGCAGGATCTTGGCAGCCTCCACTGTGAGTCACATGAGGATTGGAGGGCCAACCGTCAAGCCCACTTTTAGCTTCCTGTCTCTGCAGTTGGTCCGGAGCCTAGACCAAACATGTAAGCCAATAACTTGAGCTTAGAAACTGTCGGAGGACGAATTTACACACCAGTGATTTTTGTCAAGATTACGTCATATTCCATGCCGTGAGAAGCCACCTCAGCCTGCGTGTTCAGCCAGCTGGTGGTGTTTTTTCTGGCGTAGACCCTTCATTTGTCTCGCACGCTCTCGCCTCAACCACACCACCAGATTTATAAAACAAACCCCACACGGAGATGCACCCCCCTCCTTCCTCACCTCGAGCTCCAGAGCCCTCTACATTCTTCGATCGGGGGCTAAGACCTGTGTTATCACCCTTCCCCAGCCTGGCTGTAATTGTGCACGATTCGCACTCGTTGGCCCCGCTTTGCACACACGCGTGCTCTCTGCAGTGTCTCCTTTTCTCCGAAGCAACTAATTGCGATGCATCGCCCGAACTGAAAGCTGTTGAAATGCATTTGTGTCTTCAGTCTGATTCGGGTCTGAATTTTAATTAGGAAATGAATGGGGCCGGATCGATTTAGAATCTTCAGTTTCTGCTACTTCTCCTCTAATGTGTGGCTAAGATGTCTGTGCGTGTATGTGTTTACTGCGCGGTTTGGCGTATACCCCTGTGACCTGCCAAATAACTTCCTGAAGCGATTATTTGGGTAATAAATAAATCAGTTTCCACAACATGGTGTAGAACGAGAACTGTACGGCACTTCATCTGAAGCAGAGCCACAATGGACAAGTTCAATGGCCAAGCTGGAAAAAAATTCAATTGTGTGAAAGTTTTGTGTCACTACAACATGGACACAGAGTTGCACGGCACCTATTTCTGCAAACTGATTGGAAGAGGAAGAGGTGAGGGCGGGGCGACATTTGGTGTTCTCATGCTCACTGACAACCTGTGTTTCCAAGAGACATCCAATAACAATGGAGCCTCACTCTTGCAAGGGCTAGGATTTAGAAAGAAAGGATTGTTTTAGCCACCTGCTGTCAGTGTTGTTAGTCATGAAGCTGGATGAAAATTGACTTTGGTGGCAGGATAGCTGTTTAAAAAAATAAAAACAGTTTTTCCATTGAGTTTCCATTGATTGTCAGGAAAGTAATTACGTGCTAAATAGTCAATGTTGCTGTGTGCAACTTCCCAGTTTTGCCACCAAGGGTTTCAGGAGGCGTTATTTGGCAGGAAAAAAAAAACTAAAAACAATGCAAAAGAATGAGCTGAGATCTGGTGAAAAAGACAGATATAGACCTAACAGCTCGCAGGGAGACAGATGACAATGAGCACTACATTAAAGGTCCCAACATGCATGTGTCCTGAGGTCCCCACAATTGCCTGCCCTGGGGTCCCCGCAAGTGCGTGCTCCGAGGTCTCCAAAGCTGTGTGCTCCGAGGTCCCCACATGCATGTGTCCCGAGGTCCCCACATGCATGTGTCCTGAGGTCCCCACATGCATGTGTCCTGAGGTCCCCACAATTGCCTGCCCTGGGGTCCCCGCAAGTGTGTGCTCCGAGGTCTCCAAAGCTGTGTGCTCTGAGGTCCCCACATGCATGTGTCCTGAGGTCCCCACATGCGTGCCCCAAGGTCTCCACAGCTTCAAACCCCGGGGTCCCTACAAGTGCATGCGACTGTCAGTTTTCCCAGTCCGGGCTTGTTTGGGGACATGTGGGCTGCTTCAGTTCAGACTTGATTTCTGTCTAATTATTAAAAATGAGAATTTTTGCGCTGAAATAATATGTGTGAAGATCAATCCCTCTCATGTCCCGGGTGCACAAGTTTGGGCAACATTAAAATGTTTTTTATTTGCCTCCAGCCACCATTAAGAAAAGCATTATTGGCATATGACCTCTGTTTTGAATGAACCCGTAAAGACGTGCGACAGCCCAAGATCCTGGAATCCGCCTGTGTTCTACTTCAGGTTCTTGATTTGACAGGAATGGGGCACGAAATTCGGTTTTAAATTTGTCGTTTTTTGACTCTCCTGTTTATTGGCCCGAAAGAAAGCCCCCGCCCCCCGAATACGGGGGAATCTAAGCGCTTGTCAGATGGAACAGGAAGACTGGGACTAATCTGAGGAGACGCGCACGAGGGGGGGCAGGTGGGGGGATGAGTCAGTGTGCTGCTCCAGGCTCTCGAGGCGTCTGAGAGCCCGAGCTCTCCTGGCTAGCTGAGACCCGGAACCTCTAGGTGGGCGAACCACTCTGCGTGTCGCCGTAATTGCTGCCCCCGCAGGGCGATCGTGACCAACTAACGAGCAACCAGGTGCTAATACGCTTCCTTACTGCAGGTGGAGGTGGGAGGGGGTGTCTGGTGTCCTTTTTCAGAATAAAGCAGGAAAGCGCCTCTTCTCGCACATTTGAACTGGTCGCACTTAACCCCCTTCCACAGCCACCGCTGAGCCCTTTGTGCGACGGTGTGAGACAGCACACAAATTGGGCTCGATCCCCCAAGCGATGGGGACTCTCAGAGGAACCGTGCATCGATCGACTATTAATCTACCCGCGTCACCCTTTCCGCCGAGGGTCTGCGGACTCCTTTGTGGTCTGAATTTAGCATGAGAAGCCTGCTAACTGAACAGGCTGCTGGAGGAGATTACGCGGAGGAACTTAATATTGCCGTGGAACGCGACGGCGCGCTAATGTAGCCCTGGGCTGGCCGCCATACCGATACGAGGAAGGTTGTCTGCTCGCATCTAATCAGAACGAACTGAACTGCATTTCCTCAGGCTAGATCTCCTTGTGTGTGTGTGTGTGTGTGTGTGTGTGTGTGTGTGTGTGGAGCATGAGTGGGAGTGACGGTCCTGAGATCCAGCGCTGATTCGCATAAAGGATACCTCCAGAGTCATTCGGTCATAGGCTACCTTTGCCGGAGCTGTGATAAAATGTATTATGTTAGCCTGTCCGAGGGCCTTAGATTTAGTTTTATTAGCTGTAAAGATACAAGACTGTAAAAGAGCATGCAATGGGATGAAACGTTGTTATGTTTCTCTGAGCGAGAAAAAGTACTTCTGTTGAATGGTTTCGACAAAGCACTGCCGCTAAAATGCTGATCTTGTTGAAGCTAGCAAAAACAGACAACGACAGTGTAAACAACTGCTGTCCACCACTCCAGACTAGCCATCCTCGGGGCCGTACCGACAGAGAGAGTCTTCACGGATCATGTGATGCTTGAACCAGACACGGAGGGTCCCATCTGTCCGACAAGGATCCTTAATTTTCCTCTGGAGCTCGGGGTGAGGATGGGGGAGGAGGAGGGTCTCCGTGTGGGGTTTGTTTTTAAATCTTTCGCCCTTTTGCCTCTGCGTGGAATTGGAGCAGTTTGAGTCGGTAATGAAGTAGGAGGGTCAGAGGGTGGTTTGTGCAGTCAGGTGTGGTTGAGGCGAGAGCGTGCGAGACAAATGAAGGGTCTATGCCAGAGAAAACACCACCAGCTGGTTGGACATGCAGGCTGAGGTGGCTTCTTAATTTTTTGGTGCCCCCATCTCGTTCAGTCTGAAACCTTGTGGAAACTCACTGGTTCTCTAATTAAGACTCACTAATTAAGGGAACCGAGTAAACGCGGGAACCAAAACTCCGAAGGTATAGGTCGGATGTTAAGTAGGTGCAGTCATGTACAACACATGCTGTCCTGAAAAAAATGCCTCCTGTTAGATGCCAACCATACCAGCGTTAAAAGCACCCAAGGGATATTTCATAAGCTGCCTGTGCTGCTTCCTGTCTCTTGGAGAGGACGCTGTTGTTTACTCCATGGGTGGGGCGACTTTGCCTGTCCTCGACTCCTCCTCATTCACACCAGGTGACAGGTTTTACCCTCAGAAGTATCCACTTTGATTCACTACCCCCTAATTAAACCTTGTGCTTTTATAGATACATCTATAAAAAGCATTGGACTTCTGTGTGTGTTGTTAATGGATATTGTAGGCAGTCCCTGGATTTGTGTTGTTACTGAAAAAGCAGGGTCATTGTAGACGACCCTAGATGGTGCTGATTAGAGATTCTTAAAGTTATAAGACCGTGTGAAGTAATCAAAAATGTTAACTATTGAATACTCATGGCCTATACCTGTAAACCTGTTCACTATAAACAAGGACAAAGAAACAACGTGAAAAGCCTACGTCTGCTGGGTCTGGGCAGAGGCAGAAAAGTCGAATTTGGTCAGTCAGCCGTCTAACTGAAAGGAGCGTGCGTGTCTTCTCTTTTTTTTAAAACCCTCCACTGTGATTTACTTCCCCCTAACTAAGCCCTTGGCTTTTGCCCAGACAGGGAGACCTCAGGGCCCAGCATGTATGATGAGGGCATGACCTGGTATAGTGTGCATTTGGCTATTACGAGGGCATACTTTAACATGACATTATATCTCAAGACATTGTTAGACGTACTTTGATTTGTTAATATTTGAAAGGGAGAAAATAATACCACCCAGCACATGTGGAATCTGTCTAGTCGCTAGGGCGCAGATCTGAATAAATGGTTACAGCTGGTGTTCCCAACCCTGGTCCTGGGGCACCACCATCCAGGAGGGTTCCCCACCCTTCTTTAAATAGCCATCAACCTCATTACAGTGTAAAAAAGATTAGTTGAATTAGGGTGATAATTAGTTCAAGCGTCTGGCTAGAATGAAAACCTTCAGGCGCATGAGTCCTCCAGGACCGGGATTGGGAACCACTCAGTCAGAGCACCTGACATGAGGGTTGTGAGCTTAAATCCCTGGAGGGACTCTTCTGTTGTAAAACCGAGTTTGGTAGTTAGACTCATTAAAGCTGTCTATATAAACCCTGAAACATTTGCTGGCTGTGATTTGGGCGCTTGTCATAAATATTGCGGGTCTCTTCGCCTCTGAGGCGACACGCTTTGAGCCGCTTGCTGACTTTCATGGGTCGCCGCTTTTGGGGTGTTCTTAGCGGCTCGTTTTGTGAGAACAGCTGTCACAGCTGGGCCCCTGTGAGGCTGAGCTGGAATCCCTCCGGCGCGGGGCGGCAGGCGCTGGGAGCTGAAAAGCCCGTGGAGGGGAGGCTTTGTCGCCCATTCACCCGTGACCACGGCAGCTGGCTGGCTACAGCATATTCAATGTTATATTTCATAAATAAAAACAAAACAAAGCAATCATGGAAAACTCTTAGAAAAGCGAGGCTGGTCGCGGGGAGCTTTGGCTGGGTCTGTTTGTTAAGCAGTGGTGTTCAGTGGTGTTCAGTGGCGCCTCTCCTGTGCCTCGTTTCACCCCGCCTGTCAGATTCATCCGAATGCATGCTGCTCTGACTCCTCCCTTTAGCATGGTGCCCGAGCTCCCCGACAGAGCGCGTGCCGCTCTGACTCCTCTCTCAGACACAACAATGTAGGGGCTAGGAGGAGAAAATATTATCTTTGTACTTATCCCTTTCTGGCATTTACAGCCCGTAATCATTGCCCTGCTATAAAGGAGAGATATCTGACCCCTCTGCCTTATAAATGCTGATGCAATAAAACTGGCCCACATGGTGGCACTTTGATATCCGTTCATCCATGATTGCAGTTTGAAATACGTAAAAGTTGCTGTGAGACACGTCAATGTTCCAGGAAGAATAAATTGATGGTTTCTGTTGATGGTAATCACAGACCGATGGCTTAATCTTTTCAGCTCTGCCAGAGACTGCGGCTCAGTAGCCAAGCCACGTCAGTCAGTCAGTCAATCAGTGTGGAGCCTCCATGATGAAACAGGCTCGTCTAGGTTCCCAAAGCCTGGTGCACCTAGGGACACCCCGCGCAAGAGCGGAGAACTACAATGTCTGTCCGAGCAATGCTTTCTTTTCAGGGACGTTTCCAGCGTGAGTAGGCTCGACTAAACCTGTGGTGCCACTCTGCGCTAAAAGGTATTACCACGTTTGTACGGTTTAAGCACCTGGATCGATTCCCCACCGCCGTCATGGAGCCGGGAGTTTGAATTAGCCTGGTCCCCTTCCTTTATTTTCACCACTACAAACTGAAGTGCCTTGTTGTTGCTTCTGCCCGATATTTTCAATTTGTCTTCCCGTCAAGAACACCGCTCTGCGCGACCTTGACACATTAAGCCACTAAATCCGAATCGTTGCCTGGCGCAGCATGGAGTGGCTCCGCTCTCCGCCCCCCCCCCCCCGCGCGTTTCTCCGGGTCCCCCCGGCGACGAAAACGCGCGGCTTCACCTTGGGCCGCCCTCTCTGCATTTGTTCGCTCCCATAAAATGTGTTTTTCTCTCTTTTCATTCTCGCCTTTGATGGGCTCCAGCTTTTCGCCCATAACATAGAGGGCTGTAGCATTTCTTTAATGTGTTGCCCTTGGGTATGGTATTTTAACCTGAACTTCTTTGGAAAACAGCCATAAATTTAAGTGTGTGTGTGTGGGGGGGGCTGTGATATGCATAAATTTTACAAAACAAGCAAATAATAGTCTTCAGAGAGCAATAACGTTCCCGTGGTGTCCTTCGACGTGCGTTAATTTCCACGCCTCGACGCTAGGCCTGCTGTGGAGACAACATGCGGCTGCTCATCCTGAATGCGGTAATCAGTCAGTAGGGGCAGACATGGAGGTTGACGATCGGTAACTGTGACCTGCTCACCGAGGAACTGACTCAGGTGTGGGCTCGTCTGATCAGGTGGGTGTTCAGTGGGACCGGCGGCGGTAGGCCCAGTCTAGACTCCAGTCCTGCAAAGATCTTCGGTCATCATTGATTGCAGTTAGTCTCTCCAACGCAAAGACACACAAAGTCAAGGGGACGCAGCAGAAGTTGTGCTACGAGGCGGAAACTGGAATATGATTTACATCCTGCTAACCCCCCGTTTATTAATCCTGTACGGTGAATGGCTACATCATATGAGCCCCCCTCTTGTGTTATCATCGTAATCCGACACGTTTACTTAGTGTCCTTAGCCCCATTGTATCTCCGTTTCCCCTTTGACGTCCTCTACATTAACAACAGAAACACCTTTACCTTAAATCCAAACATTTCCGGTGTTTACCGCAGCAGCAATAAGCTACGTTTAATGTTTAGGATGTTCCGAACTCTGGGCCGATTATGTCTCAGTGGTGTACGTTGAGGGGAAAACAGGGCATTGAACTCGGGGCCACCCACGGCGTCTTGCCTTCCCAATGCCAGGTCCGAGCTTTGTGTGTCGGCCTTGGTCCGTAGGCCAAGATGGATCCCTGGGAAGTGTGCCCATGGTAGAACGGGGGGCCGTTAACTCCTGAAACCCTAATGGAGCCTGAAGTGTGAAGATGATTAAATAGACAACTGCATTCATGAGAACATTGCATTTAATATCGCCGGCCTCATTCTTGGCCTGTAGAAGAAAATCTTCTCTGTCAGACTGACTAGTCCTGAGGGCTCATTCCTGTGCCCAGCCTCCATCACAAAGGGAATTGTTCTTTGGCCTAAAAGAGCAGCGTTTAGCTGGGCCTTTGGCGTGTTAACCAGCTCGGCATTCAGTGTGTTAATCAGCTGGCCGTTCGGTGTGTCAACCAGCCAGGGGTCTTCTCATTCCACTTGAACGCACAAACTTGCTGTGTGTGTGTGTGTGTGTGTGTGCACGCGTGCGTGTGAGTGTGAGTATGTGTGTGTGCGTGTGTGCGTGTGTGTGTGCGCATGCGTCCATGCGTGTGTGTGTGTATGTGTGTCTGTGTATTTCTGTGTGTGTGTGTGTGTGCGCGTGCGTACGTTTGAATGCATGTGTGGCCTGGGTGGTCATGACTGGAAGACCATTGGCCAACTGTTCAAACCACCTCCCCTCAATGTAGGCTTAGGGTCAGCCAGGGTGCGAGATTTCAATGATGGTATTTCCTTCATTTTGTCCAGTTTTGTTTTATATAAGTTAGCCTTGTGAGCTGCAGAGTTTTTGTGGTTTGGTGTGTCTACCCTTTAGCCGTGAATCAGACTGGGGTCTGTGAATACAGATGCGCGTTTCTTCGTCTCCTGTTACGTCTCTCTGCATTTCAGAGACGGATCCGTCTAATGACCCTGTCGTGAACACGCCCCGCGCTTGCTGATTTTGACCTAATACATGCTAATGTCACAATTAATGTCTAAATTGCATTGCCGAAAGCCACTTACCTAAATATCAAGACATTGTCTAATGTCAGTGGTAAGAATAGAAGCTGAAAATATTAAATGGAATTTGTTGCGAAAGCATGCCTCTCTCTTTTGGTAGATCTTTAAGTAATTTTTCTTTTTTTTGTTACCTTGCAAGTTTTTTTTACAAGTGAGTGGCCTTTCTTCAAATCCCCCCCCACCATTTTGTTGAACAATTGAACAAAAAGAACAATTAGACCCTCTGTCAAACTCTTTAAAGGCATTTTTAATTGTAGTCCTTCAAAACTTTTAACAGATTCCATTTCACCTTTCACCTCACATCACCTAACCCCCTTTAGTCGTCAAAAGAATATCCCCCCACCCCAAAAAACTGCCAGGCAGTATCGCCCTAGTGGCACCTTCAATTGTTCCCCCTCTCATCTCTTTCGGGCAGGAGGTCACAGTGCCTGGAACACCCTGTTCTGGAAAAGCCTCGCGGCGTTGCAGCCTGCCCCCTTTCACAGGCAACGATGAGAGCCAGGTCCCAGGACAGTGTGTACAGAGAAAAAGAACCCCATTGTTCATCAGGATGGCTGGAAAAGCGGACATCTCCTCCATGGAATAAAATTCCAAAAAATAAATAAATACCACAGATAGAGGCCAAATTTGTACTGCCATTGAAACCATCCCTCTTTCTGTTTTCTTCCTTCCTCATTTAGACAGCTAGGGGCGTAGTGGTTAAAGTATCCAATTGAGACAATGTGAAATAGGGATGAGAAATTGTGGAATGGGAATGAGACAATGTGAAACGGAGGAGAAATTGTGAGATGGGAATCAGACAATGTGAAACGGAGGAGAAATTGTGAAGTGGGAATCAGACAATGTGAAATAGGGAGGAGAAGTTGTGAAAAGGGAGGAGACATTGTGAAATAGGGAGGAGAAGTTGTGAAGTGGGAATGAGACAATGTGAAACGGAGGAGAAATTGTGAGATGGGAATCAGACAATGTGAAACGGAGGAGAAATTGTGAAGTGGGAATCAGACAATGTGAAATAGGGAGGAGAAGTTGTGAAAAGGGAGGAGACATTGTGAAATAGGGAGGAGAAGTTGTGAAGTGGGAATCAGACAATGTGAAATAGGGAGGAGAAGTTGTGAA
>JAOVYW010073912.1:0-19155 GCA_025775045.1 Hiodon tergisus
TTTAAGAGCCACTTCAGTCTGTTGAGAAAAAGAGTAACGGTCACCATTTAAAAGCATGCAATTCGCTTCATGCTAGTGTTTTCCCTACCTATAAACATACGAGCAACTGCATTTGGGACTAGCACTTTGCTTCCTGTCGCAGTATATTACGCTGTGTTACTTTCTACTGCGCAGATCCAGATAAGCGTTAAATACGACTACGAGGCACGGTTGTGTTGGGGCCAGCGTTACGTAAGGAATGCACCACAACGATATGTACGAGATTAAACCATATGCCGAAAGTCATATTCCTGGCTCCCGAATAACCCTTTGGGAGCAAAATGCATAAATGGAGACGATAAATCATTCTGCTGCCTCTTATGGGTAACTACCCCACCAAGTAGCAAAAACGTATAATTTCAGTGTGAGGTATTATTTTGCTTCTATTCCCTGTGTTTGCACTGACTTTGACATCCTTTTCCTTCTCAACATAGGTCTGTTAATATTTTGTGTTTCACGGTGTTCTTCCATCTATACCTGCTGTCACCTGAGAATGCTTTGAAACTGTCAATGGAAGCATGCTTTTTGTCTCTAGATGAATTAAGACACATTGCGTTGCTTTCCAAGTCAGTGATTCATTCTATAAGGTGCAAAAGAGTGCATGGAAAAAAATACCTGACAGCTTCCAACTAAGTTGCTCTGTAATGGACACATTGGTAGAAACTCTGTCTGTAGTTGAAACGGAGCTGCTTTCAGTGCCGCTTTATCTGGTGATTCGTCAATGTCTTACAGGGGCAGACAAGTTCTATATCAAAATCAGAGTCCTCAGGCTGTAAGATGAAGTCTGCATCCAACTTGACCTTGTCCTTCAAAATGACTTCCAGGTCATCAACACAGACAGCGGGTGTCAAGGATGGGAGAAACAAGTTATATGGTGCAATATTTAAAAATATTCAGAGGTACACAAGTAATCTTCTGGGTCAATGGATATCCTCACATTTTTCTATTCCAGCTTCACTATTATCAACATGCTTATAACCCACGTTCAGGTTTTTTTTCCAAAGAAATTTGCTTCAAGGCATGCTTGTCTTTCATTCTATGCACCCGGTGTCGTTTATATATATAATATATATATATAATGTGTCGATATATTGGGACTTTTGTTTTTTTAAATGTGAATTTCTTTCACATGAAGCTTTTCTCTAGACTCTTTTTTTAATAAAGATTATATTTTCGCTTATTATATACCATCCAAGTTCATAATCATTTGGGGATGCCTTATTCAGTGCTTCAGTAATTTCTTATTCTTCTGGGTCAATGGATATCCTCATATTTTTACTATCCCAGCTCCACTGTTATCAACGTGCATATAACCGATGTTCAGGTTTCTTTTCTATTAAATTTGCTTCATGCTTGTCTTTCTTTCCTAGCACCGGTGTACTTTTAATCTTATAGTTGTTCCCCATCGTAGCCACTTAGTAAGAATCCTGTGGTTTTAAACACTGCAATGTATAATTGATTGGTTTTGCTCATGATTTTCTAACTTTGTAGAAAGTTTTATTTTTTGGCCTTCAAACGTCTCGTCCAACGTTTTCGGAGCCAGAGCCAAAGTTAACTGAAATACCGCATAGTGTCGCTAGATGTCACCGTTAACATTCTAAAGTAATCTATTTTATTTGATATTTGAATCCCGAAATATCTCAACAAATGTAGATGTTGAGCAACACAACTTAACATGATCTAAGTAGATTCAAATGCAGATGGTTACCTTAGGAAAAAGAAAGAAACAGGGAGATAAGTTATTTATCAAAATCATAGTCTTCATACTTTAATCTGAATTCTGCATCCAACTTGTACTTGTTCTCAAGTTAGACACAGTCTCTATATTTAAAGCTAGATTAAAAACGTATCTATTTAAACTTGCATATATTTAATAGGGGCACTGTGATTGAGATAGGACTGTGGCTATTAGAAATGTTTTGGTGATAAGTACCATTCCTGTTGTCGCACCACCACTGGTGGGATGGGGTGGGATGTGTTTGGACCACCTTTATGGCCATGTCTTTTCCGACACTTACCCTTTTTGTATTTTGCCATAGACATATGTAGCTGTGACCACTCACAAAATGTCACTTTTCAAATTACGTAACTACCATAATCGAATCACGGTCACGTAACTACATACCGAATCCATAGCTAAGCATTAACGATATGCTATCTCTCTCTTTCGAGCTATAATTCGAGGCATCCTGCAGGACTGCATCAACTCTCACCACAGCAGCCAATAGATCCTTAAAACTGGACCCTTGCCATCTGGGGCCCCACCCCTCTCCGGATATCACAATGATCTGGATTTTACCTCAGCTCCTCTCCTGGAGGGCAGCACACACTATAGACATTAGATTGTTTAATTCAGCTCCTACTGCCGGCCAGCGGAGGATGGGCTCCCCCTTTAAGCCGGGTACCTCTCAAGGTTTCTTCCTGCCAATCTAGGGAGTTTTTTCTTGCCACTGGGATGCTTTTTGGGGGGTCAGGCCTGGAAAATATTGTATTGACCTTTATTGAATTGCATCTTTGTTATGTTGTAAACATGGGAAAAGGGCTTTATAAAAATAAATTGATTGATTGATTGATGGTCCTTCAAAAGGTATTCCAGGTCATCAACGCAGACAGCGGGGTCAAGCGAAATCTGATGTTAATTGTCAGCTTCAATAATGACACAACGTTTCAAGGCTTGAGAAAACAGGGCTGCCATACTTCTGTAGTTTGATAGTTGTATAGTACAACGTCGGAGCATAACCCTATCAATGAGTGAATAAAGAACCTCAAACCAAAGAAATTTACAAATGTGCCAACTTTAAAAGACAATCTATCTCCAAGAAGAACAAGAGCAACTCCTACACTTAAGAAACCTGTTTATGTCTGTTAGAGCGAATGCGTTGTTCTAGGAAAAATTTTCACCTTAAAGGAAATGGTGTTTTTTATAATTTGAGTTATAGTTTTGTTAGTTTTGCAACTCACAAACTAACTACTCAGCTAAAGATTAACTCTGCACTCTCTCAGTAAAATGTAACTCTTGGGGATGAACAACATCTAACTATTGCTAGTGTAAAGCAGGAAATGTGACAGCAGCTTTCATTGCGACATACTATGATTTGAGAGTGACAAAAGAGAAAGAAAACATTGTTATTCACAAGATAGATCTGAGCAATTTTGTGGAATTGTGGCAGACAGCCTTTCACAGACGCAAACATTCCATTAACATAGCGAGTACCATTAAAACTCACTTGCGATGTGCTGTATATTGTGTTATTAGTTGTCTGCCTGTCAGTGTACACTCTACATTTGATTGTTTTGATGTCTGGCTACCAGAGTTGTGTGTTGTATACTACCCGTTGACGAAGCAATGTTCCCCCTCCAACTACGAAGTCAAAGGTTGCACTAGTGGCCCAATTCACAATAGCACAACAATTGCAAGCCTGTCAAAACTTTTTAAATGCCCAAATGTCTTCATTGGTTCCTACTTTATCTAACCAGTTAAATTAGGCTTCAGCTTCTGTTAACATGGTTCCTATTCCTCTCTCACATCAATAAATGATATACAAATATTTTTCCAAACGTGCTAGTCCATTAAAATGAAGAGTGGCTCATTTCTTACAGTGTTGGACAACTCTGGCCTCACTAAAAATTTGCAGCGGCTAAATTTGTGAGCAACCATTATGAGCAGAACTGGAAGTTTTCAATCAGACTTGCAGTGAAAGTATAGCTGTCATGTACTTCTCAGGGTGATGAAAAATGAGGAAACCCAGCTAGAAGGCAGGTGCCTTGTGACGGCATTGGCTTATGACATGTACCTATATGTTTAAATGAGCAAAATAACTGTACCAGGGGAGACCAAATGAAACCTTGATAACCTATGGCCAACTTTGCTTTACTTTCTACCTCATCATTAATTAGATTGTATCAGTCCTTGACAGCTGGCAGAGAACTAATGTGGCTTGGATATATTTTGGAATAGTGAAAATCTCTATGACACATATACACTATATGGAAAAAAAGTATTGGGACACCTACACATTACACCTACAGGAGCTTTTATGACATCTCATTCGAAATCCATGGGCATTAATATTGAGTTGGTGCCCCCTTTGCAGCTATAACAGCTTCCACTCTTCTGGGAAGGCTTTCTACAAGATTTAGATGTGTGTCTGTTGGATTTTTTGCCCGTTCTTCCAGAAGAACATTTGTGAGGTCAGTCGCTGAAGTTGGACGAAACGGCCTGGCTCAGAATTTCCATTCTAGTTCATCCTATAGGTGTTCGATAGAGTTCAGGTCAGGCCTCTGTGCGGGCCAGTCAAGTTCTTCCACACCAAACTCATCCAACCATGCCTTTATGGACCTTTGCTTTGTGCAGTGGGGCACAGTCATGCTGGAACAGAAAAGGGCATTCCACAAAGTTGGAAACATAGAATTTTCCAAAATATCTTGGTAGGATGAGGCATTAACATTTCCCTTCAGTGGAACTAAGGGGCCTAGGCCAACCCCAGAAAAACAACCCCATAGCATTTTCCCTCCTCCACCAAACTTTACAGTTGGCACAATGCAGTCATGCAGGAAACGTTCTCCTGGCATTCACCAATCCCAGACTCGTCCATCAGACTGCCAGATAGAGAAGAGTGATTCATCACTCCACAGAACACGTTTCCACTGCTCCAGAATCCAGTGGCGGCTGGTCACATTCCATCCGACGCTTGGCATTATGCTTGGTGATGAAAGGCTTGTATACAGCTGCTCGACCATGGAAACCCATGCCATGAAGCTCCTGGCACACAGTTTATGTGCTGATGTTAATGCCAGAGGAGGGTTGGAACTCTACATTTATTGAGTCAGAAAAGCATTGGCGACTTTTACACACTATACGCCTCAGCACTCGGCAACCCCGCTCTGTAACTTTACATGGTCTGCCACTTCGTGGCTGAGTTACGGTGGTTCCTAAACGCTTCCACTTTGCAATAATATCACTTACGGTTGATCGTGGAATATCTAGGAGGGAAGAAATTTCATGAACTGACTTGTTGCAACGGTGGCATCCTATTTAATTTAGTGAACGGTGGCATCCCTAAAATTCAGTGAGCTCTTTAGAACGACCCATTCTTTCACAAATGTTTGTAAAGGCAGACTGCATAGCTAGGTGCTTGATTTTATACAACTGTGGCAATGGGACTAAATGAAACACCTGAATTCAATGATTAAGAGGTGTGGCCCAATAATGTTGTCCATATATGTATATATTGAATATTCTCAGCACTTGACAGTATGCTAATGAAATGTTTGCTACTGTCCAATGACCCAGTCCTGCTCATTAAATTAAAAAAAAGCAAAATATATGGAACCATGGAAGGACACAGTGGTAAATATTAAGCCCAGGGTAGTGTATGCAGGAGGCATGACTATTAGTCAATAGAGTGCTCTGGGGCTAACCCACACACTTGTGAAATGTCTCCCACGATATTGCTCTTTATAATAAAAAACGTGAGCAAAGCAAAGCAAACACAACAAAAACAAAGAAGCAGTGCTGTTTCACATCTTCGAATTACCTTATTAAATAATAAAACAAATGTACATTATATTCATGCATTTTATATATATATATATATATATATATATATACATATATAAAGGGGGGGTAAGTTTGGGAGTAGATTGTGCTTTTGATGGAATGCTGTTCGAAAAAAATTTTGTTTTTGTTTTCTGTCAACCAATTAATGTAATAAATAATATTACTAATACATTTTAATACTATTGTTGTTGTTGTGCAGGATAAAACATTATATTTAATAGTATTTCATGAAGAACTATTTCAAGTAACCCTTAATCAGTTTTCTGACTGGAATTGTGTACTGGTGATTAAAGTACATAAAACATGATGGTGCAGATATAGTAAACAACAAAAATATTTATTAATGGATGGTTATTTTTTACAGAACTCTACCAAACAGCCTTTATGTTTTTTAACATTTAAACAGGTATATGGTAGGATTGCTCAATTAGACTGTGTTACAGGAGAAAATAGATTCCTGTCATTGTTCTTCATAGAAAGAGTTTAAATTGTTCAAGTGGAGAATACAAAGACTTGTCTAATTGTAATCTAGGAAGTACAGTGTAACTAACAAGGACTGAAATAACCATTTGTACAGTATATTTGTATATATTGATTTTACACCAAGTGTAATCCATGCCATTGAAAATAGCATGTCAGTCTAAACACACAAATACTTTTTTCTACATTTGATGTTGAAGGCTATAACTGAACAATCCCTCTACATGTGGTTTCTGACTAGCAGCCTCCGCTACATAGTTCATGTCTCTTTTCAAATGGAATTTTTTTGAGCACCAATACAAAAAAAGGACTATGTAAAATATCATGTTCAACATAAATTATATTAAATTGCCATTCTCACACCTGGGCAGCTAAAGACTGAATCTATAATGGATTTATTTTATTTTTATTTTTTATTCACCTCCCAGTTTTGCTCAGTATTTACAGGAAGAACTAACATTCACAACGTACAAAATTTAGATACACATACATTGGGAAACAGTAGATTCAATGCTATTTTAATCTACTTAGTGACATTCACATAGAAACTTAGACAAGCAAAATGGCATTTCTTCTGGCTCATTCAATGTGAAATGAATCTCTAATGCCTTTATGACCTTTGAATTCTAATTAAGATTTCCAGTAACGGTTGCAGCCAATCACCAAGGGAGTGTGCTAAACAGTTAATTAATCTCCCTCAGAATGATACAGGTTTAATTGTAGGCTGTGTTGATGTATACCAAATTTCTGAGTACCAACACAGACAGGTCTACACCCCTGCAGGGCTACTGTTTGAGAACAGCCCAAGGGAGATGGAGTTGTGACTGATTTTAGCGATGCCATGTGTGAGACAGTGATGGGGTTGAATAAGTCTCACGTACACATGCAGATAATCTCAACTCTGCTAAAGGAAGGTAGATGTAATCTGTGCCAGCCTCACTGACATGTCTTCAGTGTATTTAACATAGTGGTTTAGTGTGGATTAGGGTTATTTTAATTGTGCTCAGTGGAAGGATTGGTTATATGACGCTCAGTGACACTTTGTAGTTGTTTCCAAAATACCCCTGTTTGAATATTTATATCATCACCCAATTTCAGTTAATTTTGATACTATGCTAATAACCGTCCTTCAGATCTGATGTTCATACATCTACAACAGTTTGAATTCAAGCTAAGCAGACCCTACATCGGAAAAACACCATGTGACGCCTGGTTGAATATACATAAACATATATTTTCAAAGTAACATTGTTCAGAAAAAGTTCCACTCTCAATTCTGTATAAAATTAAGTTTTTCTTTTCGATTCATTTTGCTGAAATACATCACAAAAAGGACCAAATAATATACCAAGAGACCTTTTAAAATAAAATGGGTTAGGGTAGAGGGTGCATGAAAATACACAAGGTGTGTGAATGGCTTTTGTCAGAAATGTGGCCAACCGTGTTCCGCTTCACTGGCGCTCACAAGCACAGATACCACCTGGGTCATGGAGTTTCCATTACATACGGATCACAAGCTGTGTCTCCACACGCGCAGCACAATTCATAACATAAGGCATATGGAAATCACCGAGTGACTCCATAAAAGAGCTGAGGAAAGCTGGAACACACCCAGTGGGAGAGAGAGACCTCACTAAATCTGCCAATAAGCAAACATGACGACCCCACCCGAACTCTTGGCATAAAATGCATCCATCTGTGTTATTTTTCTTTGATGATATATATTTTTTTTTTCTTCTTTAGTGCAGCTATAGACACATCGGAACTATGCTGGCAGCCTAGGCTCTATGAATATGCCATTCAACCTGCATTACTCTTGTAAAGCACTTCAGTACTGAATCTCCAGTACACTTTCGTTGACTTACCTACCCTGGAAAGACTTTAAGCATTGTGCACTCACAGAACTCACAGAAGCACAAGGACAGCTTAGAAAGGCATTCTCCCAAGTATGTTTCCAAAAAGGTAAGATCTCACTGTGTGGGATCCCACACAGCGGGTCAAAATTAACTGAAAAGGATTACATGTTTACCAGTGGGGGAAACCTGCATTTCCACTTCATGTTTGTCTACAGAAACATGTAAGGAGAGGGATCTCTAATTTTGCTCTTCAGGTAATGGTTAGAAACTGAATACATGACACAAAGACCAGGGTAAGGTGAGGATGGAGATGTGGTAAGCTTGTTGACAGACAAAGGTCAGTCCACCTGGGCTTTTCCAGCATTACTCCAGGGCCACAGCCTGCAACACAGCCAGAGTGAAGCTTGGGTGTTTGCTTCCTGGTGGAGACCGTGGCAATGTCCTAGTGTTTTTGGTTAGCTTTTTTAGAGGTGGATCTTCAGACAAGAAGAGTTCTCTAGTTCTCTAGCTCATGTAAGATGGATCTAGTTGTTCTGAAGACAATCCAAATCCACTGAGCAACAGGTGTGCCCATCCTGAAGAGGAAGAAACATGTTTAAAACAAAACTCACAATTCTTCATTCACATGTATTGAGCAACAAGATAATCTGACTAATTGCAATGCACTACCTTGCCCATTCATCAGTCAATCAATCAATACATTTATTTTTATACAGTGCTTTTCACATTTTTCCATGTCACAAAGACGCTTTACATACAGAGAAATGTATGTCCCAGGCCTGAACCCCCAAAAGCATGCCAGTGGCATGTCAGTTCATGTCACACCAAGTCACACACACACACACCCACCCACATTCAAGTATAAATTGCACACAGGTGTTAAGCTCACCTTGCACACACATGTGACACAGGGCGAGCCAGGTCTGCGCCACATGGAGCCTCCGAGGTGGGCCACACCAGAGGTGTCCATGCAGGTCTTCCTCACATCATAAGTCACTTGGTTCGTGAGACAGGGGTCCTGTATACAGCGTGGGCAGCACTCGCCTTCTGACACAGAAGTGTGCTCACAGGGCAGCCGGGGACAGGATAATGGCCAACAGTGCACCTCTCCCTCCTGCAAAGACAAGTCCAGATTCACTGGGGGGAGGAATGTGCTCATTCCAGCTAACTCTTGCACTTTCTTTAGTCATTTTGGCTGCATGTTTATAAAAGCTAATCATTACCACTGCAGATGCCAGGAAATACGATTGCATAACATAAATCCTTTCCTTTTTTGTCATGCTTATTATTTTGGATTTGACTGTTTTGTAACATTAGGTAACGGGTATAAATGCACTGTTAATCCAAGGAAGAATATTTTTAATGCTCTGCACAATCTACTTTAATTACAACTACTACCAGTGATTTTAGTCACAATTAGCAAATTACATGAGCTGGTTTTTTAATCTGTGAAATCCAGTCCATACATCTCATTCTGCTGTCAGGCAAGATACTTTACTGACGGAGGCACTCGGGAGGCATAAATGGCAACACAGTTTGCGTTAAGCAGGTATGTCTAGTTTGTTCCTCTGAATATTTTTCTCTTCCCTAGGCTATACTTGAGAGTGTGGCAGTTGAATGGCAATATGAAGTAATATGCACAGACCAGGCAGCGGCACTGCTGGCAGCCGTGGATCCAGTTGTCTCCGCTATTGAAGAGCCTGTCTCCTCTCTGGTGAAGACACTGGCTACTCTGCCGGTTGTCACACTCTGGACAGCAGGACAGGTCCATGGTTGGGCTCTGACAGTCACAGTCCCTCCGCTGGCAGAATACTTTCCCATCCTAGCCACACAAAGCAGGGGGCATCAGGGCTACTCCTGAGCCATCTCGTCTGTCACTGCTGATCTACCACTCTGTCAAGAAAGTGTGACCAGAGGGTTGCAGGTTCAATTCCCAGGAGATTAACTGCTGTTGCACCAGCCTTTACTTCTTCACTTCATAGTAAAATTCCCACTGTTGTAACAATGGCTTTCAGTTAGAGGATGTCCCTCTGAGTAAGTTAAGGGAGACGATAACGACATTTGGCTGGTTTATTCATGGTGGGTTTCTATCCCATTGTAACTCCTTTATAATCTAGCCTGACATTGCTTAATTGCAGTGTGATAAAAAGTGGCACATAAGGTCATGACAGAGATTAAAAGGCTAAATGGATACATTTTTTAAAGCATGCAAATCTTCTACTGGTGGAAACCTGAATCATCCCTTTTAACCACAATACTGTACAATACAAGCACACCATAAAAAGTCTGATCAAAAAAAGTGAAATAAATGTCACTTTTATGTTCATGGTTATCACCCTTGATAGAAAATGTTTTCTCAGCTATTTAAACACAGAGGCCGAGAAAATTATTTGCAATTGCAGCTGGGGCAGCGAAATGAGTAAAGGAGCCAAGTACACAAGCACGACCCTGCACCCATCACAACTTTTAACGCTATTATATCGCAATTACGCCATGTAATGCTGTGCTCGACACTACGCTCCTCCAGTGCATGGCCAGCAACAGAGAAAGTTCTCTCTGAATACGTGCTCCGAAGACATGCTTGCAACTTAATATATATATCTCTTTTTTTCAAACCATATACTTTTTTTTATTGAATAGCCCATTTAACTTTTAGGGTCCACAAACAGTTTTTCAATAAAGCAAGTAAGCTATTTTGTTGGAAAAAATTACAGTGATTTTGAATTTAATTTGCCATTTTAAAAATGATACTCATTATATTTGGCAATGTTATAATTAAAGCTATTTAAATAGCCAGCACAGTGCTTTTGGGATAATGCATACAACTTTTGAACTGAAGTGCTCAATCATACACTCCACTTTGTGCCCCATGCTATTCACTATAATGTGTTATAATACTACAAAAGTTTTTTCAATAAATGGTTTAAATATGTATCATAATTGCATTGATTTTTTTGTGTATTGGTTTTTTTTTTCTTCCCCCACATGCTGCATCCTGTCAGTCTCTGTAAGCTTGAACTTGTCAAAGCACTGAACTTGTGAGGGAAGCCTGCATGTGCACAGCCACTGTTGCTGTTGTACCCTTGTCAAAAAGTAGTTAACCACAAATATCTCAGAAAATTTACAGCCTTACAAATTCAAATGACATATTCCACAAAGTGTAAAATTGTATACTTCATAAATTACTCTGCATTAGACCATCAGCAAAATAGATAAAACGATTACATTTGATCTGATAAATTGCACACAAAATAAATTTTTGTTCTGCAGTTCACTTCGGTACAGAGGACATGCCACTGGAAGGTCTGCTGGAAGGCTCTTTGGAAGCCACCTACCTTGCAGGAGCAGATGGAGCAGGGGTCCTGTCTGAGAGCCCACATTTGGCCGTTGCTCATGAGCGCCCCCTCATGGAGGCAGTCCCCAGTGCAGGCAGGTCCAGGGGTGCAGAGACAGTCGAAGCTGCCAGGCAGGTTAACACATGCAGAGCTGTTCCAGCAGGTGTGGGCCTCGGTAGCACACTCATCAATGTCTACAACACACGTAAATGTTGGTTATACACTGGGACGGGTTCATTTATATCAGTGGTTAGTGTCCATAGATACCAGGGTGCGTGTACACATGAAGAAATACAGTGTTTGCATTGCTCCACGACTGCAGTATGTCACCACAGTTATCTTGAAAATTTATAGACTGAGGTAACTATTCGGTTTTAAATATGTTCAAACCGTTTTAATATTAAAAACCTTCCATCACCCTTTCATATGTGCCAGAGAGCCATGTGTGTATGAGCCAAGCTGCACAATTCTTGTGGCAGAGGGGACTAACCACTTTCCACCTCTCCTTTCTCATTGAAGTACCCTAATCGAAACAAGTTATCTGTGGTGACTGGTGTCCCTACTCCTTCAACTTGAATCTTAAGTTCATTCACTAGCAGAGAATTAGCAGGGATATGACACATGCCTGAACAGTGAAATGGCCAAGCTGACAATGTTGTGAATTCCACCCCATTGAGGTTCCCCGGAGCTCTCAGCTGCTTCAAGCTGGGTGATAACACGCAGTCAGTTCTTTTACAGGATGGTATTGCAAGATGATAAGAAACTTCTCAACTCAATTCCAATAAATATGTGGAACAAAGGCAAAGTTAAAGTATTGAGTTAGCACTGAGCACTGAGTTCCTAGGTGTTGTAGTTTGCGTTTATGTTTCTGTCCGTTAAATGGGAGTTGCCAATGGAAACCCATAGCGTCTTCGAGACAGAAAAGGCAAGGCCTTGCTAACTGACAAAAGTGCGACATCAGAGACTACGAGCTATACTTGTGAAAGAACTAGAAGAAATTTCCATTAACTAAATCAAATTTATGTATGTGCTTCGTGTTTAACCTACTGCTATATATATTTATTTATATTTTTTTTAAATGTTTGTTGGCTAACCATATGGAAATAATATTAATATTAAAAAGTTTGGATGTTTGTGCCTTAAGCAGTCTAGTTATGAGCAACCTGACCCCTAAAGCATGCTCCATACATATGGCATTCTAATTAAACAGCCGTTCTGCAGCAGGGTCGGCAGGGGAAAAAAATTGTGTGAATACTCGCTCTCTAAAGGCTTTATTTGAGGATGGCTAAATAAATAGCAAATGAGGAAATAGGTTTCTTTGCACTGAAGGACTGAAAAGGAAACTCTCCCGACTTATACATATGGCTTGCGGTGTCTGGAGAAGAGGTGTCATCCTTTATAGCTTGCAGCTGTTCCAATCACAGTCGTTTGCAAAAGCTCCTTGCTAGCGGAGCAAAGAGTATTACGTCTCTGCTGAAATTATGCCTGTGTGGGACTGGAAGTGTGGTAATCACAGAAATGGGGGGGAACTGGGCCAGACGTAACAAATGAAATGTCACGGCGATGTAAGACATTGTAGTGGTCACGGAACTGACCCGTATTCAAGGTATGTGCACAGGATAGTTACAAATGGTCAATGTAACAAACACAATGCATGCAATAGAGGAGTCTGTATTTATTCAAAATAAATAATGCATCACAAGAAGATGAGTCTGAAAAAGATTTTAGATTGGAAGTTGTTTTCATATGCTGCTCGTTTATTTATTTTTTTAAACAGAAAGGACGACCAGAGAATTTACATTTATGTTACAAAAATGTGGCCATAAATATTAATAGACCAATAAATGGAAGGTCCAGGGGAAAAAAAAAGAAAAAAAGATTACACTATCAAAAATTGAAAATTTTGGAATAGATAAAGATTACAAATAAAATGATTTTACAGAATTGTTTCATACATTTTACATGAAACGTGTTAAGGGATCAGAAAAAATCTAATAAAGTTTCATATTTAACATAATTTATTCATATATATTCAAGACAAACCTAATGTGATTAATAGAAATGCACATATTGGACACAATGAAAACACCAAGGCCTTATAACTTATTTCTGAGTTTTTCATGCATATAAAGGTAGATATCTCAACGGCAAATGAGACCAATTCTGTGCCCATACTAAACCCTGTAGAAGTCTTATTAACTATTAACTAAGCACTACAGAGAGATAGGCAAGGATAATAGGCAAGGGGACACATCCATCCCTATCCTTGTTAAAAATATCACAAATCAAACAACGTGCTAATGAGAACTATTTTAGTGCATACATAGACAGCAGTAGACTCTGATAACCAACGGCAACACTGCAAACTGATGTTAAATAGTCTGCATTGCACGTATCTCATATAAATGAATCAATTCATTTAAGAATAACGCATGTTCTATCTTTAATTTTTCATATTTTACGTTTGTTTAATTAACCCTTTTTTCGTGTTTTTTTTTTTACTTGGTCTTGCGAATCGTTAGCTTAGCTGACATTTATAAGTACTGCAAAATCCTTTACCATATTGATACAGAGATTTATTTTAATTAAACCACCAGGTTTGGGTTTTTAATTTAATTGGGATATAATTTTTGTATGATTTTATTCCACGTTAAACAATTAGTCGCTATTGGATCGTAGCCAGAAAGTCATGGGGGACACATTTTGTACAGAAAAGGTTTTTAATACAGGTATTGCTGCAGTGTTGACCTTGCATCGATGTTACAGCAATCTCATTGTTACAGCAGTCTCCATAGCACCAAGTGTAGACTGGATATTTTACGCACTTTGGGTACTCCCCCTTCTAAGTCTGGGCATGGAGACGTGTAGCCAAACTAGTAGTGCTTTCTATTACTCCCCCTTCAACATTACATACCCAATATATGTTGATGAAGCTAATGATGCATTAAACCAAATATTTAACAGAGGCCTCTTGCACATTAAAATGACAGTATATAATTAAAAAAATTAAGAGATTGATTGTTATGAATCCTGCTACCACACATGGTTGGGTGAGGAAGTAAGGCTAATCTCCTCCATTCCAGTTGCCTGCTGATCACCCATCTCTAGTACTCCAGCAGCTGCAAGAGAGGTCCCGCAGTACTTGGAGTAGAGGCACACCCCTCTCGACTCATGCATCAAGCCGACCGACTGGAGACACAGCTAGGCACTTTTGATTGGATTCTGATGTGTGTGCAGGAGAAGAGTAGCATTTTTACTGCTTACCAACACAGGATCCTCCATCAAGTGAGTAAGATCCATTGTCCTGGAAACCTCTTCGGCACTCACAGTGGTACCAGCCAGGTAGATTGATGCATCGTGAGTGATTGTGACACTGGACCGAGCCCTCCACACACTCGTCAATGTCTGCCTCGCACGGGGGTGGAAACACACACACACGTTACGGAACAATAGTATGAATTGTTCTACAGCAGGTAACGCAAGGTGTTTACATTTTATCTGGGATTTGATTGCTTCCTTAAACTCCTTCCTTGTTGTAAGAAGTGCACATTTTAACATCTCTAAAAACATAAGCACATATTTGAAAAACTTGACCCCGTTTTACACTGCTTAAGTTTTATTTTGTATTTCTAATTACTGAATCCTCCAGTTAAAACAAAATCAACTAATTAAAAGTATAACTGCTCTGAATGGCTTTGCTTAAGGTGTGTGAGTATACTTCTGAGGCTCTATCTGTCTGTGAGCTGGGTTCTGAACATGAACTGGTGTGTTAGCAAAATTACCAAAAGTACCACTAGCGTCATTTATCCTCATTTATCACATTTTGCTTGGCTCTAAAAATGTTCATACTTCCAATTCAGACTTGAAGGAGGAGCTCCCGAAAGGAGGCTTATTGCCTTTCTGTCACAAATTGCTTTGCAGAGAGAGTGCCACTAACTTCTTAAGAATTCCGGTCTCAGTGTGTCACACTGATTTAGTTCTCTTCCTAATACTATTAACTCGCAGAGACACTGGCCTGCAATTAAAGCTTGTGGGTGGATCGACCCCCCCCCACTTGTCGGATCCCATTCCTTGAAGTGCGGAGAGAGAAGGGCTAAGGTGAACTCCCAGGGCACTTAGAGAAATGAGTGCGTGTAAGGTGGGACCGGTATCCTTGCATTCACCTTGCACAGTAACGTGATCAGCAGAGAGATGAGTGGAAGGGGGGCGGGGGCTGGCAGTGACGGGGGGGTCTAATCGGCTCAAGTGATGCGAGTCGAGCTAAGCCAGGGGCACAATACGAACAACACTTCATCACAGCGGGTCTTTTCTTAATGCAACTGAAATAAATTACATTTGCATTTTAGAGGGAGGGAAGCAAATCCAGTTTTGCTTTACCACAGAGGTTTGAATGTCCATGCCTCGTTTTTCATATCGAAACGCCAACAGACCGTGTAGACTAAGGCAGTGACTATGGTGGAAATCTTCCGATGAGTAATGCGTACACCTATTTGGCATAGTCATCACAACGTTTAAAGATCAAGGTTAGTCCGAATGAGTGTCACAGCATCGTTCTTACTTTTCAAGCCAACTGAGTTGGCAACCTCACTGAATGTCATTTTATTCTCACATATGGCAACTGCCATGTTCTGATCTTTATGTCTGCTTCTGTTTTCTGCTTAACTTCCTACCTTTGACACCCTTGTAATCATCGCTTCAAAGGTACATAACCCTGTTTCTCCTGACTGTCAAATCAAACAAGTACCTGACAAAGCATTCTCTAGGCACATTTGTAAACTCTGTAGAACTCTGTACCTGTTTCCTGCACAAGTACCGGGTGGGTTAGTGTGGTTAGTGTGGTTAGTGTCTGACTGCTACTGCACAGAGACTGAGAGCATGCTCAGCCCACATGCTCTAATAGAATTACCTTTTTCATTAAATTTTATGCCAGCACTCTATTCGACCTCATCTGGTACAGAAGGTGGAGGAATTAATGGAATATATTGTGAAAAACCATGAATTCCTTATGAAGACTGATAGTACAAGCACATTTCGAGTTTATGTGGTACGATATCTTACCAGAAACTTTTATATCAACTAAAGACTAATGATATCTGAATGATACAGCCATACATCGATAACTGAGAAACCACAATCGATCCCCTGACTTCATCCCTTGTCTTGCACAACAATCGGGCCTGGCTGACATGGATGTATGTACAACATTAAAGGAATCGGGTTACCTTAATCCTCCACTGACACCACAAGTTTAGTGTGGCAAACCGTAAGGTTACCCATCACAGCCACACCCTCCCACTACTTAATGAGCTGTGTCTGGTTCAACAGATACATTCAATAGTAATAATCTCATGTGGCATGGTGTGGCTTTACTGACTCCAACTGGGACTGAACCCAGAAATAGATTCCACTCACTCTCTCTTCTCCTCCCCTAAAAACAGATCCAACTCACTACCTATTCTCTCCTACAAAAACAGATCCTGCTCATACCCTCTTATCTCCCACTGTAAACGGATCAAACTCACTCTCTCTTCCACTCCACTAAAAAACAGATCTAACTCTTTCTCTCTTCCCCTCTGCTGAAAAACAGATCTTACCTACTCTCTCTTCCCCTCCACTAAAAACATATTTAACGCATGCCCTCTTCTCTCCCACTAAAAACAGATACAATTCATTCTCTTCCCCACCACTAAAAACAGATCTTACTCACTCTCTCTTACCTTCCACTAAAACAGATCTAACTTACTCTCTTCCCCTCCACTTAAAAACAGATCTAACTCTTTCTCTCTTCCCCTCTGCTGAAAAACAGATCTTACCTACTCTCTCTTCCCCTCCACTAAAAACATATTTAACGCATGCCCTCTTCTCTCCCACTAAAAACAGATACAATTCATTCTCTTCCCCACCACTAAAAACAGATCTTACTCACTCTCTCTTACCTTCCACTAAAACAGATCTAACTTACTCTCTTCCCCTCCACTTAAAAACAGATCTTACTCACTCCCTCTTCTCTCCCACTAAAAACACTGCTCACACTTCCTACGCTACTGTTTAATCAGACTGGAGATCGAGAGCTTCTCGGTCGGAGTGCGGAAACTACCCTCTGGGCCGTTTAGAGAACCAGCAGCGAGCAGCAGAGATTGAGTGTGCTTTCCTGCGTAGACGAAGGAGAGCCAGATGGGCGTGTGCTCCGAGCCGCTCATTCCGTATGAGGGACGCAACCATGCAGAAAAGATAACAGATCTCCGTTGCAGTACCAGTTGATACTAGAAGGCCGAAGGGAGTTTGAAGTTATTTCCCTTTTCTTTAGTTTATACTTAGTTTTCCTCTCTTCTGCATACTCTGCTCCAGGAGGCTGCCCTTAGTTTAGAATTTCAAACAATGCCTGTAAATGTCTCCTACAGAGTACTAAGGGTAAAAAGCTATACAATCAATTTGGACAATATGGTTGCTGTACTGAAATTATATAGAGAGGGTTTCCCGTATGTAGGTATCTTTTTTTTCTGAAACTCTCTTTTCTGCCCACTACCTCCTAAAAGTCTCGAAACCCACTGCTGTTGGTTGTGCTGAAAAGAAAAAAACATTGATAAGACTTGTCCCATGCCACACTGTATATAAGGGAGTCTTTTTGACAGATTCTTCACATTCCTCATATTGTAATTTGATTGGTGTGACCATAATGTTAGCAGAGCAACCCTTAAACCGCCAAACTCTTTAGGGTCATCTAAAAGTGCATCTCTTCCACCTGAACCTTGGCTCTTAAACAATGTGTATATCTCATACCTCTTCATTAAAAACTGTGTATTATTCTGCCTCTAGATTAATAATGTCTATAACTAGATTCCAATAAGTTTTATTAAAGTTTACCTTATTGTTTAACCTTGTAACCCGACAGTGTACACTGATATGAATAAAGTATAATAATAATAATAACAACAACAACAACAACAACAACAACAATAATAATAATAATAATAATAATAATAACAACAATAATAATAATAATAATAATAATAATGATAATAATAATAATAATGATAACGTAAAATGCTGCTTAAGTGCTGGGGAAGCTGGGGAATCTACATGAATCTTTAACAGTGCCTCCTTTTGTCTATGGAAACTCTTTAGACACCACAGCAATACTCTGATCCATACTCTCACTTCTTTTTTACTTCACTTCAAATTTAATTATTGTCTCACCCAGGGCAGCGTGAATTTACCAAGTTCAAATTTACCTTCAGAAAAGCCCATGTGGAAAACAAAACAAGTTTCTGGCTACCTTTGTCCTGTTTCCTTAAGTGCGGAGTCAGCAGCCCAACAATTAACCCTTTATGAATTACAATAACTGCAACTGTGCTTACTGTGCTCTATTTATATAAGAGTGCTGTGATTGACACAGTTCATTTTCAGATACTGGCTTAAACAGAACAAAAGTTGCTAGTATAGCTGAAGTTGCACTTTCCTTTTAGATCATACCAGATATCAATATGTATAAAATTAAACATGATGCTAGCCCAATTCAGTTCAATCTAAGTCCAATCTGAAGTCAAAAGTTGTGTTAAATAAAAACAGTTCTTGAGACCGGGCTCTAACTCTGTCATTCGAGGACAGGAGTCTGCTTCACATATATGCTAATGTGCTGTATGAATCAATGAAGCTAGATGACATCAAGCTAAAAGCCAGATAATGTCTCACTTTGTCTGACTCTCACAACCCTGGATCAAAAAGATCAAAACAATTTGTTTCATCACGATTTATTCTGTATCCCAAAGTGCAACACTAAGAAAGAAGACTAAAATACAAAACAAGCACCCTTTAGCAGCATAACCGGGTGCTTTTGGTGCTGTGTTATGCCACGGCGGAAAGCTAAAAGAGTGCTAGTTACTGA
>JAOVYW010073913.1:3755-16672 GCA_025775045.1 Hiodon tergisus
TGTGTGTGTGTGTGTGTGTGTGTGTGTGTTTGTGTCCACTGCAACATTACACTACAGCATCAGGAGTTCTTACCAGTTAATTAGATATCCAGGCAGTCCTAGTTTTTCCTCATGTCCCTTTGGCTACAAACAATATATACTAGGAGACCTGTCTTTCTTTTTTAAGAAACCTGTTCTTTTTTAAGACCTGTCTATTCTTTGCTTTTTTTAAGTGCTGTATGAAAAGTAAGTATGAGTGTGAAAGGTATTTATTTATTTATAATGATTTTTTAACAACTAGTATTGCGTTTAAATTTCCGCCTATTTACCACAGAGTTTTTAAATGGTTTTTCAACAGCAGGAGATTTGTACTTATTTCAAAAAAGGTATGTTCTGCCAGGATCTATGGAGTATTTTGTAAATCATTGCAACCTATATGCCTTTGTGAGAATTCAGGACAGATAATTGTGCTTGTCCAACAGTTAGCTGCTGAATATTGTGACCTCTTTTTGAAATCTGATGTTTCCAGAATCAAGGTGAATATACTGCTTTTACAGAGAGGGAGATGGCCTCAGGCCACGGTGCACACTGGAAGGACCCACAAGATATGGGGCTCTATTTTTGTGATGACACAAGTGTTAGTGCTTGAGGGCGCAGGTGCTTTCTGTATTTTTGTCAGATGCAGGTGTGTTATTTAGTATTACCACTGAGAATGGTCATTTGAAGCACTGCACGAAAGCGCCTAGCAGGGTATTAAAAAATCTGCTAATTTTTTTTTCCAGCTATTTTGGTCTGGGTTAGTCTAAGATAAGCACCTGGATTGCGCCGATTGAGACCCCATCTTAGCCAGATGCAAAAAAAAAGAAGCTTTTATGACTGTGTTATTTCCATATTTATATTCCAACTACCTTACACAGGTCACACAAGTATCTTTGTAATAAAGTAGCATTTGGCCATTTTAGCTCTTTTCAGGTAACTGCTTTATGTATGCATAACCTGTGTATATAATGCAAGAACAATATAATCTGTAACATAAATTATGACTCATTCTTTAAAATGTATTTATTTAAAGTTATAATTTGATTTGATCTATATTCTCCCTTGTGCCTCTAGCATGGTTCTGTCTTGACATGATTCTGTCGGTGTTTGAGTGGTTTCAGGAAAGTGTGTCAGTATAGATTTTAAAAATTTGATATGTGCTATGCGGAGGATATATACCCGGGGTGAGGGACCTTGGTCCACGTGGGCCGCGTTGTCTACAAATAAGCATTCCACCTCTTAATTATTGAATTGGGGTAAATTGGGGTATTAATGATCTCACCTGTCATTCTTAGGTGTAAGCGAGATGCTAATTGAAAGGTAGCTCAGAATCCTCAGGTCCCTGTGGGCCTCGAGAATGAGGATCCCTCACCTCTGATATATAACTTAGCGAAAAGTGTGTATTGTACAGCTCCACAGGGGCACTGATTAGTAAAATCGGTATCTGTCACTGTACATGACGTGTCTGAGTTGTAGAGAAATGTCATCAGGCTATTCCCTGGACACTCCAGACAGAGAGCCCAGAATGCCTGTGAAAAGGTATTAATTGGATACCGTGACTGCAGGTGTTGCCCAATTCTCGACAGACCACCTGTCAGGGTGAGACCTCTGTGAGGCGTGACCTCACTGGGAAAGTGGTTGGATCGAATGTAGTTAATCTGTGGATGGACATTGATAATCCCAACAGTTTCAATTAGAAAATTTGTTTCTTTGAAATTCGTCAAGTGGAAATCAAATTTGTGGTTCAGGAGACTTTCAGGCTGTATTAGGAATTATTTATAGGCTCCTCGTGGAATGTTCAGACCAGGTCTGTACCATCATGGACTGTAGTGCTAGGGTGCCATAAACCAAGCAAAGTTGATAATAACCGGTACTCTGCCCCTGGGTGTGGGAAAGTGGTTCTGACGACCTGACCAGGTGACTCCAGGCCGAGCATGAAGATGCACCGATTGGATTCAGTTTTCGTTTTCGCAGAGGAGCGGAAGAAATCGCCTCCGTAGTTCCAAGCTTGGAGGTGCTTATGCCATAAATCAGGAGGAACCATGAAAAAAAAAAACCACCCAGTGAGCAATCTTCCTCCCCAAGTCATTCATCTCGGGGCTGTATTTCTGTCCGCTTGTGGCGATCCCTTCAGTATTTTTTAATCTTGATAATAGCACTGACTGGCGATAAAAACATCTGCCTTCTATTCATCACCGTTTTTTACTGTGCGCTCCTGACACCCCAACCAACCGATCATGAACCCAATTAAAACAGACAATGTGGTTTTAATTTATAGTAAACAAGGCCCGCTGAAGGAGACTCAGGCAGCCATCGCTTCCTCTCATAAGGGATAAACCAAGATCCCTATTATTCCAAAGGATGAACATAAATGGACCTGGAGTAACTGTAATGGCAGAATTTCTTTGCCAGCACTCCACTCGAGAATATGTAAAACGTGTTTCTCAGTTAATCTCAGTTATGTTTGAATAACAATTTAGTTTCGCTTTTATCCAAAGCGACTTACACAGTTTACAGTTTCTACATTAATCCACATATACAGCTAGGTGTTTTACTGAAACGATTCAGGTTAAGTCACGTGGTGACATATGAGAAATCTTTAAAAGTGGAGCTAATCCACCAGGTGTTTCACCAGGTGCTTGGTACACGGCGGCATTGTCATTCTAAAACAGGAAAGGGCCTTCCTCAAACTGTTGCCACAATGACGGAAGCACAGAATCTTATAGAATGCCTTTGTATGCTGTAGTGTTAAGATTTCTCTGGAACTAATGGGACCAACCAAAACCATGAAAAACAGCCCCGACTTTACACCTGGCACTATGCATTTGAGCAGGTAGCATTCTCCTGGCATCCGCCAAACCCAGATTAGTCTGCCAGATGGCAAAGCGTAATTCATCACTCCAGAGAACGTGTTTCCACTACTCCAGCGTCCAATGGTGGCAAGCTTTACACCACTCCAGCCATCGTTCAGCATTGTGCATGGTGATCTTTGGCTTGTGTGCGACTGTTCAGCTATGGATGCCCATTTCCTCCTCCTGAAAAACAGTTATTGCGCTTACTTTGATTCTAGAGGCAGTTTGGAACTCGGCGATGAGTGTTGCTACCGAACCGCATACCTCGGCCCTCGGCGGCTCCGATCTTATGAGATTGTGTTGCCTACCACTTCGCTGCTGAGATGTTGCTCCTAGATGTTTCCACTTCACAATAACAGCACTCGCAGTTAACCTGGGCAGCTCTTGCAGGGAAGAAATTTGACAAACTGACTTGGAAAAGGTAGCTACACTGAAAGTCAATGAGCTCTTCGAGGGCCATGGGCTATTCTACTGCTAGTGTTTGTCCATGAAGATTTCATGGCTGTGTGCTCGATTTCATATACCTGTCAGCAATGGCTGTGGCTGAAATAGCCAAATTCACTCATTTGATGGGGCGTTTGCCCGTGTCGTGTATGTAGATGACCTGCTTTCTGGAATAAAAAAAATCATGAAAATGTAGTGTGTGATATCTCTTAGTCTCCGCTGTAAGGGATTACGTGACCCTCGAACATGATGAACATTTGCTTATGATAAGCAGTTCATTTGTTTAATATTTCGTGATAAATTTTGTATTGAATGAAGTTTCGACTGAATATGCGAGATGATATGTACAAGACGATTCAAAATCGGTTGCATTCTGTCAATTGGTTTTAGAGAAAAATGCTGCTAGAAACAAAAAAGGGAGACTAGTGTGGGAAGAGAAAACACACATCTGGAAATAACAGACTGCAGCAGACAAAGGAGAGATTCACAGCAGGATAACTGTAATTTTTCACCCTATCTACAATGATGGGAGGACAGCTGGAGATTTAATAAATGACCGCCGTTTTGTGTACGCTCAACTTATTTAGCTAATTATCAAAATTCTCTTTTAACTGCAATGCAGTGCACCAAACAAAGACACTCCAATTACTCCAAGGCATTTAAAATCTGTCAGGCTGACGGATGGTTTGGAGACTCACCAAGATTAACTGCTTTTTTTTTTCTTTCAAAAGCTGATACTCACAGTATGACAGCTAGGACTGTGTTCAGCAGTTCATATCCTCACAGACCACAAACCCCAAGCAGAATGAATTTCCATTGATGGCATGAGACGTGAGCTGTTGTTTTAAGTACTGATGAATCTCCAGTTCAACTAAAGTGATTGTGAGACTGCAGCCATTCCCACTGTTAAACAAAACCTTGTAGTCTTCAACAGTTATAATTAAAAACCTGGTTTAATTATTTAGATCAGTTATATTAAACTGATGGAAAAAAATATATAACCCAAAACAGGGCTGGGCGATATGGCCAAAAATATTATCAGTCAACATCGATAATTATCACGATGACTGTCAAATCATTATTTCTTTCAAGTTTAAAGGCTGATTTTTGCTCCTGAATGAAAGTTGAAGAAACAAGAAGGTTAATTGTGGTTTTAAACTTTATGGTCAGAACATGACAAACACTTGCCAAACAGTGGATAATTTCGCAAATCTCAGGTAGAACAATTATAATGATAAAATCTTTTTTCAACATAAACAAATGCATTAGTAAAATTAAGTAAAATCTTTTTTCAGTCCTCAACAAAATAAACATCTCAATAGATTTAGCCTGACGTGTTGGTAACTCCACTGTTGTTTCCGCTTCTTGATGTTTGAGGTCTCATTTAAACTCGGTTGCTTTGCGCTTCTGTGTACTTTCGCTGCTCTTAGACTTCGCTTAACAAACCCACGTAGCAAGTCTTTTTCGAAGACCTAGTGGGAGTGCTGGTTTAAAACCGTCACTTAATTACTTGTCACGAGGGAAGGGCATTTAAAGTAAGACTGATACCAGCTTCATTGAATGCTCAGTAAGATATCAGAAATTTCAAAACATGAATGTATTTATGAGTTTCCATTGAACTGGAATGTTAATTTGTTATTAGTGAGCTCTACATAAAAAGTGTGTCTTTTAATTACATTAAAGTAATTAATTAAAAATAATCTAATTCAAATACGTTGAATTTTTCTAATGTCTGACTTGGCAGTAAAATTTAGTCAACAAAGTATCATGCTATAGCTTTAAATTGAATTTTAAGTAAAGTGAGTCTTGTTGTGTAATGACTGAATAAAGTGAGTGACCTTTTTTTCTTAGTTTCATGTCGACAATGTTCTCGTCCTTCGAGCTGGTCGTGGGCACCGCACTTTCTTCGGTGTCGCTCATTTCGCTTATTCTGCTCCAACTACAAGCCTGCCAGCCACTGTTTCTGTAAACAATACGACGTGCTGGCATCTCACCGTGCAACTTAACTTGCGCAATGCACAACTATTCCTGCGACACGAGTGGCGTTTGGTAGTTCGTGATTCGTTTGTGATTTAAATCAATTTAAATCGAACATTTGTTGCGTTTATATCGAGGAAAATAATATCGCGATAATTATTATTATCGTTTTATCGTCCAGCCCTAACCCAAAAATAACTCATGATAATTTTTTTCATTCAGTTTCCTACCATCTTTCAACTATATTTTTCTCTCTATTTGAATTTATACTACCAAGATTTATCTGGGACTACCAAGGGACTACGTGACAGCATCGATGTGACAAAAAGCACTATAACGTTTCTAAAAGCCATCTTAATGCTGGTGGAGGACTATGCTACCGTTGCCTAGAAGGCCTTGTTTGTATTGGAAATTTGAGATTTAGTAGGAAATATGATAGAAGTTTTTGCTTCTGAAGCTGACGATCAATCCAACATATCCATGGCAAAAAAAGAAAAGAAACTCACAACATGTCAGTATATAGAGACTCGATGGGACGCGATGAGGGAACACCGTAGAGCTAACATAGAGCCCACACAGGGAGTACCGTGGTGGTGATAAATGTATGAGCTGTGTGTACGGTGAATCTAGCTGGGGGGGGGAAATTAAATGCAATGTAAATAGAAAGTGAATACATATTATGTAACCATGAAGTCAGTTTTTCTTACTTGGTTGTTAAAATCAGGTTCCGTGGAACCGCAAATCAACGCTGGTATGGTTATAAGACTCCTATCAAAAAATCCAGCCCCCCCCCCCCTTTCTGGTGTCACTCACAGTATGATAAATTACTTCTTTTTTTTTTTGTCTATATTCAGCCGGGACAGCACACCACAGAGAGAGCTTGAACAGCACTGGAGGCCGGTCTCATTGTCATTTCTCACTCAAGTGTCCCTATGAGTCATACTTACCTCCCTTCTCTTTGATAACTCCTCCAGAAATGTGGCTGTGGATTTGCATAGCCTCACCTTCAGAGCGCTCCAGAGAAGGTGCTCCATGTCCCGAGGTGTTTCCTGGTGCCGCCCAGCCCTGCTGTGGTGCTGCTCCACTCGGTTAGTTTAATTGCCACACTCTGGTGGTTTTATGTTGCCTTTATGACCACCTCTTTGTCATGGAGCTCGTGGAACTGACAAGCTCTAGGTTGATGAATTGGTCCATTGGGGGGGGGGGGGTTACTTTAACCGGTGCATTAATGCCCCCCCGCCGCCTCCTTTTTTATAGTCAAAAGGAGCTGAAAATGTTTCCATTTATCATACAGTGTGTGATTTTAACACAGGTCTTTCACTGCTCATTAGTCTGGTTAATTGGTCCGTTAACACAAATTATTTCAGTTCAATAGCACTATATGGGATTGCCAGGCTCACCCACGCGCGCACGCACACACACACACACACACACACAGATTACCACATTTATTGTACCCTTAAACAAGGCACTTCACCTGAATATCACATGTGTTGTACCTTTAAACATTAAATATCCATCTGTGGTTATCGGTAAAATTTGCTAAGTTTTAGTCACTCTGGATAGGAGCATCTGCCAAATTAGCACAGTGTAGCTGCTGTTAGAATTTTGTCAAGTTTATGACACGCTGAATGGATTGAATGGGTCCTCTGAGAGAGCAGGTCTTCAGCAGTCTATCTCCAGCTGGTCCTCCTCACGTAGATGGTGGGCAAGCAAAGGGGACACAAACACGGTACAATCAATCACAGGAAGCACTGTTTGTCTTGTGGGTGGAGCCAGACATTTTGGAGACAAACTCAAAGCCCAAAAATGTAAAAGAATGTTTTGCCAACAGGGGGCAGAGTGGTTAAAGAATTCTATTATAACCAAAGGCTTGTAGATTTTAAATAACAAGGACAGTTAACCTGAGCTTTTTCAGTGAATTATCAGCTTTTATAAGGAAGGAATTATCAGCTTTTTAATGAGGAAGGCTCTGGACTGCAGGGTGTTTATTTATAGAAATGAATAATGAAAACGGCATGTTTCAATGAAGCATTCTCCTGATTTCATGATGCCATCCACACTTTCAAGGCACCCAGTGCCAGAGGAAGCAAAGCAAGGCTTCTTTTTGTTTTCAGTAAAAATAAAGATGATGCGCTTTACCAAAATGCTCTAATTTGGTCCCGTCTGTCCACAGGACATTCGCTCAGAAGGATTTAGGCTTGATCAGGTGTGTTTTAGGTAATTGCAGTCAAAGAATTGCATTCTTTTGTCTCTCTCTCAGCAGCGGGGTCCTCCTGGGTCTCCTACCATATAACCCTCTTTAATTGAGTTGTCAATGCATGCCACTCACTGAACCTGTTGTACCTTGTGTCTAGAGTTCAGCTTTAATCTGTGTGGCAGTTGATCAAGGTGTTGTCTCTGCTGAACAATCCTTCGCTTCCATCTTCCATCAAGTTTTCTCTTGCGGCCACGTCCAGGGAGGTTGGCTACAGTTGGGCCTTAAACCTCTGGATGACATTACGTACGGGGGAAACTTTGAGGTCTCTGGAGATGGACTTGTAGCCTTGAGATTGGTTATAATCTTGTGTCTGACCTCTTCAGACTGTTCTCTGGTTTTATTTTTTCTCTATGCACATTGTGGTACACACAGTGGCCCATAACAGGAGAATAAGTCCTTTTCACTATTCATACTGGTTAAATGTGTGATTTTTATATTGCAGGCACCTGCAACCACAGAGTTCAATTCCAACATAAAGGAGAATCACCTGCTTGAATAATATTGTCTGGGCCATTTTAGGATTTCTTTGTGGGCTGAGCTAAAATTTATTCAGATCTTTTTTTTATGCAACTGCAATGCAAAGGCATATGTGGATACCAAAAGATTTTTTTTTTATTGAACAGTTTCTGGAAGAAATGGTGATGCACTATTTTTTTGTTTAAGTGCCAACATTTTTGGCCACGACTGTACATACAGTTGGGTTTCATCTTTATGCATTTTATCCTAAAAGGAAAACGCTTATTACAAAACATGACATTGTATCACATTAAATAAAATAAGTAATTAAGGACATGACTTGTGTCATGAGTGTATTTATATATTGCGTGACATTCGGACTTGTTTATTTGATCTTCATGCTCTGAAGGTAGAAACACGGGGGTTTTTAAAAAGAAACACCTGCTGTAAGTGGGGTCTGGTTGCCATGGCCCTGACTGGGAGACTGGCGGGCTCTCTTTTGAAGTTCCCACCCGGAGGTCAGTGTGACCAGGATGCCACGTGTCCCGTCGCTCGTGGACGTCCCGTGGATCCTCTCGTCCTTTTTCAGGACACACAGGGTGCAACAGGTGTTGCGTTGGCGTTCCGTGGCCCCGTAGATGACCAGCCAGAGCTCGGCCGTCCTGTTTCAGTGGGCTACGGGCGGATACACCTGAGAGGGCTAGCGCAGCTGTCCTCTCCTCCCCTATTAAAGTCTCTCGACCCCGGGGTGGAGAAAGAAAAGAACTTTCTCCCTCTCAGCTCAGGTCAGCACCATCTGACCCACTTTCCTGACCGTAAAGCCACAATCAATTCATTCTTTTGTTGCCTTTCGGAGGCAGCAGGCAGGAAAAAAACTGGCATTTGAGAAAGTGAAGGGAAATTCTGTCCAAAACCTGGAGATAAAACACAGCCTAACTACAGGAGATGCATCACAGTAGACCCAATAAACCTCTCATCTGTATATACTGTAACAGCAACAATAACAATTGTGATTGTGAGAGTGGTTCTTTACATACAGCTTCTCTGAAGAAGCTGCTACAGTGCCTGACTGTTTTAAGGGTCTAGCATTCAGTGATCGCCTCAAGAAGAACACTGAACTTAGATCTGCAGGGACTAGTGAACCAATCAGTGTGTTTGTATATGTGACGCGACTGACAGTGACATCACCCCTTGGACTCTAGACAAGACCATGGGGACTGGGTTCTTTAGCCACCAGGCTGATGTTGTCTCTTGTCAGGATGTTGTAGTGGTTGGGGAGGCCGGTTCAAGCTCCAGTCCGATTTATGATGTCTCCTGTCTGGACGTTGTGTTGGTTTAGCGTGTTTAGCCAAACTCCCCAATCGTTGAGCGACTGCTTGCCCATGCCTCTCTCCCAGGAGGCAGTCACATGCTGCGTACGGCGGTGACCCTGTGTGCCTGCTATCGGACCTGTTCTGCCATTATAGAATTGTATAACTGAGTAGGTATTTAAATATGAGCCTTATTTTCTCGTATGCGAATACAAGCGTAATCAGCAACTTTTAATTGTTGTCCTACTTGTTAGATCACACAAAAAAAATTCTTCCTCGGTGTGAGATGCTGTTAGGAGCTGACGTTTTGTCTCCCGTCCCCTCACCCCCCTTCACGTGTGCTGCTCGAGATGGGAACAGTCAGGTACCAGGTGGATGGGTCAGGCGAGGGCAGACTGCAGCTGTAACAGTCGGATGTGTGGGGATGGCGGTTTGTGCACATACAGTGGCGCTCAGGTGCTGTACAGAGGCCAACGTTTAATGGTGACTGCAGACTAGTCAGAAATCAGCTTTCATCTGTCTTTCACCACGCATAGGCTATTGTTAAATATCCTCTGGATATCCATTATCCAGGTTATCTTGTCAGTTAGATCGTCAACTTTAAGATGTTTCCGTTCTATTGTGGCCTAAAAGATAAATAAATGCATTTATTTCCTTCATAACAGGGAAACATCATACTCTCTATATGATATATTGAAAAATGGTAATACGGTAAACATGATAAAGCATAGAATAAAACAGGGCTATGGCAGAAATGTGAACATGTACAGTCTCTCAATCTAATCGCCTCCCACCTTAACGCATTTACTGCTACTGATGATCTTTTTGATTCCATCCGAGAAAAAGGCCTATGGTACCTACAGTGACCTTTCAGAAGGACAATGACCCAGGGCCAAAGCTACATTAGAGTTAATAATAATAATAAAGTGAAGGTTCATGAGTGGCCAAAGTCCGGACATGAGTCACTATCTTGAGTCAATGGCAAGACTTGAAAATTGCTGTCCATTAGCAATCCCCTACCAACCTGTGAGAGCTAGAGAAAAGCTGAGTGAACATTTCTCTTGGCTGGTCTGCCAAGTTGGTATATTTCCAAAGGCTTGCATGGCCAAAATGTGCTTTAACTAAATATTGGCAATAAATATTCCGCCAAAATCTGAGGTGAGTATGAATACTTGTATACAATCCAGATAATGTTTTTGTATTTTTTTAAATATTGAGTTTTAAAAAAATGTGTGTGCAAACTTTTTTAATGGTCCACCCTAGGAAAAGCCTGAATACCTTTGTAAGACACTGTATGTCTGAAAAATATACATTGTAAGGTGGTGAAAACTAGCTACCAAGCCTGCATTTGGAGCACATATCCCTGCCTGTCTTTAATAAAAGGTAGCAAAGAAAACCAAACTGGAAAAATTGTAAAAGTGCATTAATATTTTCAAAAAGGAAAAAATGCTTGATACTTGTTAATATTTTTGTGTCAAAATGTTTTTTTAATGAACCACCTCCCCTTATCTCTCTTTGTTTCGTTACAATAGTACAGTGTACTTGGCTTGCAATAATATAGCGAATTTCCTTCCCGCTCTGAAAACCCGCCTTTTCAAGTCACAGAGAAAACACAAATCTTGTACCTATCCGCTGTCCTGAATCGAGCATCATGTCATCTCTTACACTCCTGTCAGTTAGACTAGACGGTCACTGCAGATCCTAAACTATGTGGTTTCTGCAACATTGATACGATTTGAACTCTGAAATCCCTGAGGAGCATCCCTAGACAATCATCTTCAGAGGACCACACAGCTGACGCAGCGACAGCACTAAACGGTAACAATCCGGCCCTCAATCATCCGCTAGGCGGTTTGACGCTAAAAGCATTTGTATGCTAAGTGACTGACGTGGCTTTAATTACAGCACAGGGTAGATTTGTCTGTGTCAGTCCACAGTCCCTTCAGTCATTTCATTACACATGACACCGTGTAGTCTAAAATATTATTCATAATCAGATATAATAATAAAAACACATTACATTGACAGAGGTAGATTGATATTTTGAGCTGCTATTGCTTACACAACCACCTGCCTTCTTTGGCATGCTAATTAGAGCATGTTTGCAACAAATCTTTTTTTTTTAACATGCATGTCTCTGCTATCATACTCATACTGCCAGTTTTTTGCAATTTATTCTCCCTTTATCTCCAACATCACCTGACATGGCCCAGTGTCCGGTCTCAACCAGCTTCAGGTGGTGGATTTGGCTAATTTTGTGTGATGTGGGTCGCTGTCTTAGCATGTCTGTATATGTCCCTTCCTGTTGTCTAGAGCACAGCTGGACACACACCTCCCTTAATCCCACTTATAAACCTCTCGACCTGGCATCATATTCCTCAGTCCCTGTTCAGATAATTCCCGCTGTGCCACATTCAGAGACTTTCTTCTAGTAGGTGTGTGTGTGTGTGTGTGTGTGTGTGTGTGTGGGTGTGAATATATATATATATATATACACGAGTTTGTGTAGAATCAATGCACACCGCAAGACCCCTTTGCTGTTTTGTAGGTCGCTGTCACAGAAAGTGACATGAACATTTTTTAGAGAGCAGAGGGAAAATAAGTAATCTGTTCAAAAGAACAAATGTAAATGTAGCATTTTTTTGTGCCATTGCAATTTCTTTTGTTGATATTGGATCCACAGTAATTAATACTAGATCACTAAGCTAGTGAGCAGAGAACTATTTTATATCTCTCCAGTTGCCTGTGTGGGTGTGAAAATCTCTAGGCTAATGTTGTCAGTGAAGTTAGTCATCGGCGTAAGAAATTAAAACCTAATTTCCGCTGCTTGTACTCAAGATCTCGTCTTTTTGGTCATTACCCATCATTTAAGACCATCATGACCTCTTGCCAATCTCACGCTCCCCCTTTCCATCATTCATGAACAAAACCTAGAGGTACTTAAACTCTCTTACAGCCCCTAAGCTAGAGTGAGCAATCAGCTAATTTCCATGTGAGGACCATAGCACCAGTATTAGGGGTGATGATTCTCATTTTAACCACTTCAGACTCTGCAGCAGAATTTGAATGTCAAGTAAAGGGTGAATGTCAGGGATTACAGTTGGAATAGGCAAAAAAAACGACATCATCTGCAAACAGTAGCGATGCCACCTCCAAGCCCACAAACTGAATACTGTCCCTGCCTTGGCTGCAGCTTGATACCCTGTCCATGTCAGGAGTGGAGACAAGCAACATACTTGGCCAACAGGCACCTTGAACACTTTCTATTTAACACCAAGAACATATTTTTCATTTAAGGCCAAAAAGCATTCTATTGACCTGTCCACTGAACATCCGTCGAATAGTCTTCATCCAGATGGTCTTTGGTAGACTTTAGAGGTTGTTCTTTTTGAAAAGCAGTGGTTTCCTCCTTGTCACCCTCCCATGCACACCATTCTTGTAGTGTTTTCCTGATGGTGGATTTATGAACACCAACATCAGCCAATGCAAGAGAATGGCTGAAGATTTTCAGACCTTACCCTGGGTTCTTTATGACTTTCTGGATTATTGTACGCCTTGCTGTTGAAGTGGTTTTCACTGGACAACAGCTCCTGGGAAGAG
>JAOVYW010073914.1:0-19151 GCA_025775045.1 Hiodon tergisus
TGTGTGTGTGTGTGTGTGTGTGTGTGTGTGTGTGTGTGTGTGTGTGTGTGTGTGTGTGTGTGTGTGTGTGTGTTTTGCTGGTGAACTGGTGTTGAATTTCTAACCCTGTTCCTTCCCTACAGGGAGAATAATAATGTCCTTAGTTATGTGGGATTTTAAAAATGAAATTCTGTCTGTCAGAGGGTCGCCTCCTGTCCTGGGGCTGGAATGAGCATGGCATGTGTGGAAACACCTTCCGGGAAGATGTTCGGCAGCCCCAGGTGGTCCCCGCCCTCCAGGAGATGGAAACCCTCCTGATTGCCTGCGGAGCGGGGCATTCCATGGCGCTCTGTGCAGGCAGGGGAGGCCAGGCAGACGGGCTGAAGACCCCGGGTCTGGATTAGATGGAGGGAGGTGGGGGGGCAGGTAGCATGTTGATTTACGTGATGTGATTAAACTAGTACGTCTGGGTTCCAGTCTCAAAATGGACTTCACTGTGTTAATCTCCAATGCTTTGATAAGTACCCGTCTGTATAAATGAAGTATGTTACCCGGAATATGTCACAGAAGATATAAATAATGTTTGAATCGTTTAGAGAGAGCCCAAACAAGATTAATCCTCTGAATACTCAGATAAATCATTGACTAGGATCAACTAAACAAAATGTGTATTGGTGTCTTCGCAGATCCTCTCATCTACAGGAACTTGCATAGTTAAATTTTACTCTGTTCATTTATTAAAATTTCTCCTGAATACTTAATCACCCATGTCGGTCCATTTACCAAGACAATGACATCACCTGTTTTTTGCTGTCATCCTTATCCCCATTTCTTTGTCAAAAATGTCATGGAACATCTTTGTGGATGAAATAGTTCAATTCTTTCATTCTGTCCACTGTTTTTTTCCAACCATTTGTGCAACCATTTAAGCTGCATTGAGGATACGACGATTTAATATTATGCATTTGGTGTGATGCTGGTGTGTGTCAATCTTGGAACTAATGTTTGTGAATTGCCTTTAACTGTACATTGTGATTACAATAAAGGTTCTTTGCAAGCCTATCAACGCGGAAGAAGGCATGTGCATGCACACACACAGTGCAGCCACACAACCTGCCCCCTTTCTGGAAAATGGAAAGTCAGCATCTTCCATTTACAGCACTTCACTGGGGTGGGGTTTCCACACTGCCATTAGCACTGCACTGGGGACAGTGTTTCCCCGTGGTCAGTTGTAAACCTGCCATTTTGGCCATTCTGGGTGGTGGTTTATAAGGCTGTCCTGGGGCTCCTATGAGCTGTATCTACTGGTATTGAGTCTCTAAATCAAACCAATCACAGTAATTCACTCCAATACTAAACACAGTTTGGTAGATGTGAGTCTGGTCCACAGTGGTTGTTTCAAATCAGCCCTTTCACCTTGTGAAGGCATAAGAACAAGCAATGAAATGCGAATACGGTCCTTTAACATGGAAGGGTTTGGATCCTCGGTATGCATCCAGATACAGCCGTTAAAGGCAGACTCCAGGCAAAACCCTTACCTCTGCATATAACAAGGCCAGAAAACCTACATTCACAAACCACTAACACTGAACAAATAGCAGTCTACTATAACAGTAAGTACTAGTAATCGTGTAACTATTCAAAGCTCTGTCACTTTATATTCCCATGGCATCACGAAAAACAAAGTGCACTGTCCCTTTAAACTTTTCTCTTACAACAGCGACTAAGTGAATGCATTAACCAAATGAAACCAACTTAAATTTTTCCTATTAGTTTCTACCAGCATGCATGTTTCTTTGTGAATGAACTGATAACAATTTAGTTATTGGAATTATTGGTGACTGCATTCATTTCAGTTTACTATGTGCTAGCACTTTGGAGAATTGGATAATTAGTTTATTAGTATGTCTTCACCAGTGTTTAACTGTATAGAGAGTGTGTGTTTTTAGAAGTGTGGAACTGAGTGTGTTTTTGAAAGCGTGGGGCTTTGTTGAAGGTTTGTTTGTGTGGCGAGTGTGTTTGTGTAAGCGTGGGGTGGTGTGGAGAGTGTGTTTGTGTAAGGTTAGTTGACGGTGTTAAAAACGGCACAGCTCAAATCATTCTTATCTCTCAAGGTTTTTTGATCAACATGTCTGTCAGCACTGAATATGTTTGCTTTTCACATTTAACTCTCCTACCGTACTGCCGGTTTCCATGGAAACAGTGCAAAGCAGTTTTGAGATGCAAGTAGAACAGAGACACAAACTTAAAAATACATTAAGAAGCAAAAAAACAGTGAGCCAAAAACCCTCAAAAATAAAAACAACAAAAGTATTTTCCTGTATTTATTTGTATAGAAGTCTTTATTAGAATCATTCAGAAAATGACAAAAAACGCATAAGAACTATCCCGCCTGTGAAGGAGCACCTGGGATTAGTCACTGCCTGCCTAAACCCGCCATTGAACGTTTGTGTTGAGATTGGGCACTGTCTGCCTAAACATCACCTTTCAAGGGTTGTGTTGGGATTGGTCACTGCCTGCCTAAACATCACCTTTCAAGCATCATGTCAGAATGAAGTGGCCAAGGGTGCCAGCCAATGTGCAATCAACGACTCTGCCAAGCCGTCCTGTGACGTTTTTGTGTGTGGTACAGTTGTTCTACACCTGTTGCGTGTGACTTTGGGAGCGGGCGGCTAAGTAGGCCATTGACATGGCAAGGTGTCTTACAAGGCATTTGGTTATTGGTCCAAAATGAAAGAGGCAAACTGTGGTGAGTTAGTTAATAAAGCTATTACACTTACAGAGGTTTTACACAGCTGTCCTCCCTATGATCATATTTAAAGTAGGCCAATTAATCCCCACACTCTTTGTACGCCAAAAAGTTAATCTATTTTTTATACCTAATGTTGTTCTTTTGAAACATAGTTAATGGTTACTGCTCATCTTTTGAAACATAGTTAATGGTTACTGCTCATCTTATTAGGGGGTCAAAATATTCAACTTGGATTTTAAATTAAATTTTTTTGTTATTTGCCAATAACTTGCTATTGAAAAAATGAAAAAGATCAAGGTGTCCTGTTGTTCAGAAAAACAAATTTCTTCAGTATAAAGCATGAATGATTTAATAAATGAAAAATTAACCTGTTACTCAGGCCCTATCTTTGTGATGTGTTACCACTACTGTCTCCCACCGTGCAGTGCTCTACTCTGACATGTTTTGGTTACTATGGAAACCTCCCTGAACTGGAGGAGAAATCACAAATGGCAAGGCCTAACCAGTGCCATCATTGAGAAGGTGTTAATGTGTCGAGAACCTTATCACCATTCTCTCTTGTGAAGGTGTTAATGTGTCGAGAACTCTATCAACATTCTCCCCTGTGAAGGTGTTAGTGTGTCAAGAACCCTATCACCATTCTCTCTTGTGAAGGTATCAATGTGTCGAGAACCCTATCATCATTCTTCCTTGTGAAGGTGTTAATGTGCCGAATGCTCAATCATGATTTTCTCGCCATTCTGAGTTTACTGGCTTACAAACCTCCACAATGTCTCACACAGACCACTGCTGCCTTCTCAACACATTTCCATCAAAACACACAGAACAGATTTTCAGCTAAGTACATAATTTGCTTGTTTTATTAAGGCGTTAAGAATGTTCACCTACTGTCTGTTTGGAAGTAGATTTGGGAGGCTTAATGACCGGGTGATAGGACCCCAAAACTCGAAAACCTGCTTTACAAATTTTTCGAGATAGTTTGAATGGTGGGACCCTGTTTCCAAAAACTGTTGATCAAAAACACGATCTTAGTGTTGATGTGCCCATCTCATGTTCTGGGTTTAACAAAATGTTTCCTTACCAACTGTGAACGTCTGTGCACAAAAATATCTCAGGGGTTATTATTATTTTATACTTCTTTAATGACACAGCCTTTTCAGTGAGGCAGTAGAAGCCCCAATGACTTCTGATGTTGGTAAGTTTGGTAAGTTTGGCATTGCAGTGCTGTGGCCTTCTTTGGCATTAGGAGGTGCAAGATTTGTGTGAAGTGTCTGAGGCAAAGCACCCTGTGATGTTCCTGCATCCTGCCTCACCTATAACAACATATTTTACAGTACAGTGAACAGAACCTACAGCGTTTTACAATACAGGGTACATTCCCTACAGCACTTTACAGTACAGGGTACATTCCCTACAGCACTTTACAGTAGTGTACATCCCCTACAGTATTTTACAGAACAGCGTATATCCCCCTACAACATTTTACAGTACAGTGTACATCATCTACAGCATTTTCATTAAACAAATAATAAATAATGTTTGCTGCTGAAGATCTTTGGTGAGCTTGTGGACAAGACTTTAAATTAATACAGATAAAATTGGAATCAAATGATAAACCTGGCTATGGTCTAGCTATGGTACTAATTAGCTAAATTCAAGATAACTGCATATATAGCCTTTAGGAGTAGTGATGGAACTTATTTAAGAGTTTCTAACGATTACAACTTCAGTAGCATGATTGTATTTATTTAATTTTTAAGACAAAACTCTGTTAACAGTAATACCACCTCGAATCCTCATTGTGAATTAAATTAATGGCTTTAAGCTTTGGATTTTACTTTATCTTACAGTGGCCTGAGAAAACAATGCGGTCAGCTTGCCAAATGGCATCGCCTGAGCCCAGAGTAACCTTTTTGCATTTAAAATGATGTAGAAAGTAGCCATGCCCCTTTTCACCGTGGTTGTGGTTTAGCTTTTCCCTTAAGACAGTTTGCTTGGCTGGCTTGGCTGTCTGTCTCCGTAGGGTCCTCTTAAGGACCAATCCAGGTGAGAGCACTCTAAAGTGGGTGAGGGAAGTGCAAAGTGTGGAGCTCATCCACTTTACTTTACACTGTACTTCCCTGAAAGGAATGTCAAATAGCCCCAGGCCCTAACGTGGCAATCATAGAGCAGAGGGAAATACCACAAGTGAACATTTAGTGATTATCATTATCAAATATGATGAAGGAAGAGGATACACATTTTTGGGCATCCACATCAGAACCTTGGTTGTAATCTAAAGCAGCATTGGGTTTTACCCCAGCTGTTTTGTGCATTATAAATCTCACCTACTGCTTCCAGGTGTCATTCAGAGGCTTACTGGGAGGTAGCTGGAAGACCAGCAGAGGATTACAGTTTGGGTTACATCTATTAGAACAGGAAGGTTGTTTACACGATGGACACACATGAGCATGGAGACCAAAGAATCTCCTGGAACATCGATGCTGAGCTTGTGACGCGTCAGTTGTCGTGGCAACACTCGGCTGTGCGCATAAACAGACTACAGCGAATCAAGTGTAGGGTGAGGCAGCATGGTTCACACACACAGTGGTTGGAACACCATGGTTCATAACACACATTGACTCTGTGGGCCGTCTGCGCTGGCCGGGCCGCCGGCTCACTAAAAACACATAAAAAGAAGAAAGCTACAACAACAACAACAACAACAATAGTGTTATTATCCTGTGGGAGTGGATAGGGAGTTAATGGGAATGGTCGATGGTACTTCAAGATGAGACAAGATTTAGGAATAAAGACATTGTTCTGGGTTTATGTTTCCCATGGTAAATTTTGAGTTTACCATGCACTTCTCATGCTTTAGCCAAGGCAATTAAACGTCAAACTCTTAGTTTGCGGTAAGTTTGGTTTCATGGCCAACCATGCTATTTTATTTTGTTATTAATAACATCTTGTTAATGTTGTTAAGTCATCTCCATGCTGCCACTGTACGTGTCATCAGCATGCTGCCACTGTACGTGTCATCAGCATGCTGTCACTGTGCGGTTGTGGCCTTTCAGGCTGTGTTCCCGGTACATTTTCCTTACAGTCCCTTCAGTGACTTTCTTTGACCTCCAGTCTGAGGGACTATAAGGTCAAAGAGGAGCTCTGCACACTCAAGGGGAGAGAGGAAAAAACAGGGATGTTCGTACATTCCATCATAGAAAACCAGACCCGAAACATAGCTTTCGTTAAAAAATTTATTTCATGCTAGTTTACGTACTTGCGTTCTTTATTTTGCATAACATTGTGCATGCGTTTGTTTTTCCCCAAGTACTAAATTGCATACAATGCTCTTTTTTCACTTAAAATTTGAGTGAGAAACAGCTTTATCTTCTCTCCTCTTTTTATGTTCTTGTATTTTTGTAAATTTTTTGTTTTCTTTTAAAAATAACACTGTTCAAAGTTCATACGTAATATGTGATATGAACCCAATATCACTGCAGTAAAGGATGATGATATACATCAATAATTACAGCCTAACACAGGGAAAGAGTCAAATTAATATGTTTAACCCATTTTATCAGGATCACAAGCATGCTAACAGAAACAAAGCCTAAATATTTCTCATTTTTTCCAAAACCACAGAGATTTTTTCCAAAGAACTTAGTTGTTTCTCCATTTCTGGCCTTAATATAAGTTTGTAAGCAGTAGTCAATATGACTACTGACTGACAGGAGGAAAGATGGCTGTGAAATAACTGAAATTTACACTGTATTTAACCTCTTGTAATTCGGCTACATTAAATGTATGTAAAAGTAAGGAGCTTTTAAAATAAAATATACTTTTTTCTTCTTACATATATTCATTAAAATTACAATGTTTGTCTTCTTTGAATAATTTACCATGCAACTCATGCTAAATGAACAAATAGGTGTCTTCTACAGTCATATTTCTGATGAATGTATGTGTCATAATTTGCCATATGATTAGCAGTTATGGTTACTCTCTGTGTACTATATTCATTCATCTTTTTATCTACCTAAAAGCCGTGTCGTCCTCTTCGGCGTTTGCCTGTGATTGTCCTCGTCGTTTCTGAACAAAAAAATCCCCCATCCAAAAAACATGGAAGTCACAATCCGCTGGAAAGCGTCTTTTTTTCTTTTCCTTTACTTTCATGGAAAAAATGTGTGTTTGCAGCTAGTCCTTAGGAGCAGGATGAGTGGTCTCTCTTTCTCTCTCTCTGTTTGTCTGATCCCCCCGAGCTTACGTGTCCCTCAGCCTTTCTGAGCCTGGGGAGGGAGACTTACGCACCGTCCAACTTTAAGACAAAATCAGGCCCCCATCAGGTCACTTTGAGAGCCTCAGCGTGCATATACTTAACTAGGATAGTCTCCTCTTTACAGGGATCTGTGGTAGAGAATACAGGGCTCAGCGTCAGCTACTTCCTGAATTTCAGAATGGATTCTGTTTCGTTAATGAAAGCAAGACAACGGAAAAAGGGGCAAAGACGATGACGACGTCTGACGTGTTATCAAAAAAAAGCTTTCTTTTCAAAAGATCCAAAAATATAGGACAGGGAGAGAGATAGAGGGGGAGAGCGAGAGGGTAGCAGTAAGCAGAGCAGCAGACTGCATGCACCGAGCTGGTCCTGCTCTGCGTCCTAGCTCCACCATGCACAGGCAGGCCAGCGATGCTGCCCTGACACCACACACCAAGGCACAACACTGGGGCTAGACTGAGGAAACTGTAAAAATTCGTTTCTTTGTCCTGGCGGACAGAAGGGGTTGGCAGTCCTGGGTTATTTCAGGTGTTTGTGACAGTTCTGCTCAGGTTTCTGTGTGGTGGGAAATGCCATGTTGTGAATAAGTGGAAGGGCGTAAAGTGGGAGAAAAGTGGAGGGGAAAGGGGATACACAGCTGTGGCTCAACAAAAGGCCGATGGCGACTGGATTATAAGACTGAATGGTGCAGCTGTGGCCACATGACAGCATAAAGCACTCCAGTCTCATGCAATAAAAGGAGCCTGCACAACGAGACCCCATCCACACACACACAGAGTTAATGGTGTGTGTGCTCCATCAGTAAGACCTATGTGTAGTCCTCTGTGAAAGTTACTACTTCTCTTTGGGTGTATTGTGTAAATTCTCTTTGTGTTGCCATTTGTTATTGGTGGGTTTTTTTCTGGGAGACATCAAACAAACAACATCGCTGTCGATAGTAAAGGGGGGTGAGGCGCTGACAAGGAAAAGTACATTCCAGTGGAAAGGGAACAGAAATGAGACGAACTGATGCAACACAGCGTAGGCAGAGGCAGTTTTTTGAGTTGGGGGAGGGGGCACCTGGGCACTGTGACTCCCTTCTCTGTTGTTGATCTGTGCTGCAGAAAGGAGGGAATGAGAGAGTGCGACCCAAAAGAGGGTGGGCAGCAGGGACACTCTGGAGGCAGTGCTGCCCATGACAGTAGTGCTGTGCAGGCTTCCTGCCTTTGCACAACTGTGTCCGAGCATTGGGCAGCACTGGATCAATGTCAGAATGGCTTCGCTTTTACTCATCAGTCCATGTGATTTATTTTGGCCACCTGTTTATTTTTCTCATTACAGGCTGATAATCATAGTAGCCAGTTCACCAGCCTCGTCCTTCATGCGCTGCGTATTAGAGAATCATGCACAAGGGGGCGCTGTGAAAATGGAAGGCAAGACTTGTGTCAGAAGGGGCTTCAGTGGAGCCACGGTGGACCGCCCTGGAGTTAGCCAGAAACATCAATGTCCAGACACGTGCTGCTTATTAGAGATACAAAAGGATGAGAAACAGAAAATGCCTTTGATTGGCTTGTGCATTGCAGAGAGGCAAATTCATTGCAGAGAGGCCAATTCACAATAGAATTAATTTAATTTGGGATTTTCAGTGGCCCCACATGGGGGGGGGGTATCATCCAGTCTTCTGGATGTTGGCATATATTCACCAGACTAAATTTTTTTGATAGAATCGAATAAAACATTTTTTTTAAATGACAATGCAGTTCCACAGCAATAGCAGATGTTGCTGTGATGTTCCATGTGCCCATTCAGCATCCAGCAGATGTGGCTGAACAGCACTCAATATGTCTTTCCAGTCTATCTAGTCACTGCCTGTTTTTGCTGTAACATAGTCTGACTGACACGATGCCCGGTGCCCCCTGCTTCACTAATGCATTGCTGTACTCCACTACCACCGGGCTACCACTCAAGGGGCCGCACACTGCATGCAGCAGTAGGTTCAATAACAGTCCAGAGACATGCAGACATTGAACAGAGAGGCAAGGTTAACAACATTAACACCTACACACACACACACACAAACACACACATATCCATACATACATACATACACACACACATAGACAAATATATAACCGTTTCATGTTTCATCTCAACATATAAATCTTTTCCCTTTTCGCATTATGAGGTAAATCTGGGCAACCAGTATGGTGCAATGTATCAGGTGTATTGTTAAACTTTAATGAAGAATGCACATTGTTAAATATATAAATATCATGAATTAGACTAAATGAGGCCATGGTGCTCATGATATTTATTTCTTGCATTTAGTACATTCTCGGTCAGAGCAATGCATCTAGGGTGACACAGCAAGGCACCCAAGTGTCACAAAATTCCCATGATGCACTAGAAGGGATGTGTTCCGAGAAGAGTGGGTGGAGGTTAGGGTGTTATGGTGGGCAGGATTAGACGTTTCAGTCTGGAAGCACCCAGCTTGTAATGGAAGTCTAAGGGAAGGCAGAGCATGCTCAGTATGAGCACAGTTTAGATTGGGAAGTTGGGAGTTAACAGCCTTTTTCTGGTGAGTCTCTGTAAGAATCTGCATTTCTGGTTGAGTCCTGAGCCAGGATGGGGACAAAGGGCAATGTGCGTTCTGTGTTCTGCTGTTGGCAAGGAAACGAGGGGACTCTGATTGGTCACAGAAGGGGGTCATAATGTGAACAGGTCAAGCATCAGTGCAGTTTATCCCCCTCCCTGTGCTGCGTGGAAATTTCCCACCAACTGCAGACTGTCAAATGAATGCCTGTTTCCTGGTTACAGATAGCCCTGGGCGGTTGTTTGACTCCACTGTAATAAGCTAGGAACTAAACAACACTGGACACTAGATGCCTTTACACTTTCGGGCCAAAGTTTTCTAGGGCCAGTCACTTTTATACTTCCATTTCTGGTCCAGGGCCTCACTTAACAAGGTCCAGATCAATGCTTCCACCCCACATTCCTGGCCCTGCTGAAATCCTTGGGTCTAATTGAGCCATGAAAGACTAGGGGTGTGGTTCAGATCCAAGGACGGGGTAAGTGTAATAGCGTTTGATACGTAAGAATAAAAAAAAAAAACTACAATGGTGCCTATATAAAATATAGTGCATCTAGCACAGTGATAAATACTTGTCCTTTCCCATGTTACATAATCCAGTATGACACCAGTGTTAATAGTACAGCTGATTCCTGCCTAGTAAAGAACAAGTCCTAAAGGCACCATTTCCCTCAAGTGTTTATACCCAATTCCGGCCAAGGTGCTATTTAAACATGTTGCAGAACATTCCAAGAATTCCACATTCGTCTGTCTTTCACATGTTGTTTGTTTTTGCCATGAGTTGAAATATGATTTTTTCACCTGGTCACACTCCAGAAGTCATCAGATGTCCTGGTGTTACTAGCTAGACATGGCTGTTGCAAATTAATATTTCATAATAAATATTCAATGAATGAATGAATTGTATTGTTACAGAAAGACAGCCTTTTCTCTATAGGATTTAGTTGTGTCTTTAGCTTTTAATATAAATCAATTTCATACTGCAAACCAATTTTTATATATTTCACAAAAGTTTGCTACCTAGCTTAGTTAGCCTGTGTGCAGTCTACTTGATACATTTAATTTGCAGACCACTTTTATAAATTTGTATAAAAAAAATAGCAAATACAGTACACTAACCTTATCTTGCTCCACTGTTGTAGTAGTTAATCGACATCCAAAACCGGTGCATTTTTGGGATACTGCGACAATTTTTACATGGGGGCTTGGTTATGAGAGGGATTAGATGTAAAATAGAACCAGGCCACATCTGGTCAGAGGCTTCTAGTAGGGTCTAGTCTGGTATGGAAGTTAGCCTGGCCTGAGTTGGCTCGATAGTGTAGAAGCAGCTACTGAACAGAGAGTCTTCTTTTGGGGTCTCAAGCCTGATCAGTATGAATACAGACCAGCACTGGCCATCTTGTTTTTCTTCCTGTGTTCATGAAAAAAGCCCCAGCTAAGGGATCATCCCAACACTATTCTCTAACCAGGCCCTCCAAGCAAGGCACTCCAAGCTTCTCCATTGTGGTGGGGTGCCTTTCGTGCTGTCGGGCAACTGTACTGTCATTTAGAAGTGGGGAGGGGCCTGAATGCTGGGAGGCTGGATTTGTGGGTTTGTATTGTGAGGGGGCTCAGTGTGTTAGCTTGGCACAACTGTCCTCTTGGCAGTGCCCCCACTGTAGCTGCAGCAGAGGGTAGACCTGGGAGCTGAGTGGGGGTGGGGCCTCTCCCAGCGCCCTCCCCAGAGAGGGACAGGCTACAGGCCATAGCAGAACAAGGACATGGGAATGATAGAGAAGGAGATAAACAAACAAACAGCAAGGGGGGAAACAAGAAAAAACAAACAAACGACAAAGAAAAAGAAAGAGGGAAGGTTAAGGTCGGTCCAGAGCATGAGCCAATGGCTGTCTGACTGTGTGTATGTCTGTGAACAAACTGATAGGAGTGAAGGGAACATGTCCAAATCCTACTGTAAAGGTCAGGCAAGGTAGGTTCCTTAGGAAGGGGTGGGGTAGTTGAGCATTTTGTGTAAAGAGGGTTTTCATGAAATCAACATGAAGAATTGAAACAAGACCACAATGGTAAGATTTTGGTTTGCCTCGACCAAACTTTTTTTTTAAATAAATGAATAAATAAACAAATCAAGGTTAAAATGATTCAGCCATTTGCACAGATGTCATTTCTCCACTTTAGGCTATTTGTTGGCCCTGGATTATTCTTTAACGAGGTACAAGGTGGGTGGAGGGAGGAGAGGAAGAGGAGAGAGCGACAGAAGAGAAGATAAGAGCAGGGGGGTCTGACTGGACTAAGTGTGCTGCGTACGTGAGGGAGATCAGAAGATTTGAAAACGCACAACAAGGGAAAGAAGGAGTGGAGGAAACAAAGAGAGAAAGGAGTGTTCCCTGTGTCAGAACGTCAAACCAGAATGCAGATCTATTAACGCGCATGTGTGGTCGGGGAAGGGGCTGATGGGAGTGGTCAAAAACAGTGAGGGATGCCTGGCTACTTCAGTGTCCTCTGGATTGTTCTTTTGGGCAGGCGCTGCCGGCAGTGATTGCGGTGAAGTGCTCATGTCAGTTTTAACAGATGTCAAAATGCAGAGGAAACCAGGTCGAGTTGCATTGTCGGTTTTAATCCCCCTGTTGTGTGTGTTCAAGCACTCGTCCGTGAATGCGAGTGACAGCTGTTTTCTGTTTTCATGTACAGGACCTTTGCATTTTGGGATAAGGCCTGTGGGTGGTGTTTACATACCCTTCCTCACTCTTCCCCCAGAGTGGATGGGCCGCTCAGCTGTGGTTACGAGGAAGCAGGGCTGCTCGCTTCTGTCACTTGGGCTAAAGAGCTGGCCATCCTCAGGCGATATGGCCTGGTCTATATGAGGGCAGTCTTCGTTGGCCAACGCCGCCTTAGCTGCCTCCCCATTCACTTTGGGATCTTTAAACACACAAGCATAAGTGAGACACTGTGTGGCGGGAACACTCAATCTGCAGCACGTTTCTCAAGAGGAAGCCCAGGTAGGGGAGGTGCCGCGCTTTCATTAAACCAGGGAGCAACGTTAGCAGCACATTCATGTAACGTTTGGAATAATAAATAAATACCAACACCCTCCCCCCACACACACACACAAATCCCACAAAACCTGATCTTCCTCTAACACTTACCTTCCCCAGATTCACTGCCACTAGGCATGTAAATAAAATATCTCGTTAAAGTACCATTCCTTAACTTCCCCTGAACGTTGCCCTGAACTTAAACTCATACCCTCCCACCCCTTTAGAATGAAACACGCAAAAGATTCACTGTTCCTTCAGCACAAACAGTTTTCATGGTGTAAAAGCAAATGACATTTTTTAAAAACACAACAGACTGTGAGCTTCATAAGATTTTTCTTCTTATTCTCTTGGAATGAAGAAGGTGGAATCCAAAATCTTATGGAGCTTCCAATAACAACTTTTATTGCAAAATTTGAATAATTTTCAGATGGAGTAAGGGATGCCCATTAAGATGATGGTAAGACAACTGAGCATGGGGTAAGGGGTATTATACCCGAGGCAGTTCTCTAGGAACTCTGACGTCCAGCTGAGGGACCATATAGCTCTTATTCCCTGTCCCTTCACCTGCAGGAATCTGGTGTATGATTCTTTGTATTAAGTAATTTTTATGTATCTACCAAATAAATAATGCTAATGCTGGCTTCTTGCTCTGTCCCTGGCCTCCACTAAAACTGGCTATTGGTTTTCTTGACTTTTCAATAACTGCTCAGTGCTTTAACTCTTGTACTTCCAGGGATTTCAGCCCCTCACGGACACCAGTGAGCCAAGCCTGAAAGCCACAATTTGTGCCTGTTTGATTTCTCCATGGTCTCCAGTTTTCATTAACAGTCAATACTGAATACTCCTCTATCTAATGGTGCTTTAAGACCAGTTCAGGATAAACTTTACTTGCTGGGCTTGACCTTCTGTTTTGCAGATCGTCTGACTAGCCAACATAATCACGTTCAGAAACCCAATATATTGACAAAGGAAATCGGAGGCTATACATTAGATGTATGTGTAATAACCTTGCTCAATGTCCGCAACATTATGTTAGCTAGCTAGACTGCTAGGTATTAACGCTACAGGCCCTTGTTTTACAATTTAGAGTTACAAAGATTAAAATACTATACATTATATATTAATAAAGATGGTTATGTCCCTGAATTCCATTTTAAGTTCAATAATGCAAAGTTCAATAATAATCTATAATGGGAGTGGAGTATGCAATACATCGCCAGCGAAGTACAGTAAATGAAGTGCAGCTGAACAAAAAAAACTATATATATATATATATATACACACACTACCAGGGTGAGAAGTGACTAGAAATTTTCTTTGTTTTCCATGAAAACATACATGAAATGAATTTGAATAGGAAATATAGCAAAATCAATAGGGAATATAGTCATTGACAAGGTTAGAAATAATGATTTTTAATGGAAATAATAATTGTTTCCTTCAAACTTTGCTTTTGTCAAAGAATCCTCCATTTTCAGCAATTACAGACCTTTGGCATTCTAGTTATCAATTTGTTGAGGTAATCTGAAGAGATTTTCCCCCATGCTTCCTGAAGCACCTCCCACAAGTTGGATTGGCTTGAAGGCCACTTCTTACGTACCATACGGTCATGTTGCTCCCACAACAGCTCAATAGGGTTGAGATCCGGTGACTGTGCTTGCCACTCCATTATAGACAGAATACCAGCTGACTGCTTCTTTCCTAAATAGTTCTTGCATAGTTTGGAGCTGTGCTTTGGCTCATTGTCCTGTTGTAAGAAGAAATTTGCTCCAATCAAGTGCCGTCCACAAGGTATGCATGGCGTCAGGCACTCCTTCATCTTTTCATTTGGTCTGCGTCTCACAAATATTCTTTTGTGATCCGAACACCTAAAACTTAGATTTGTCGGTCTATAAACTTTTTTCCTCTGTCCAGTGTCTCTCTTTTTCTGCCCATTTAATCTAATTTTTATTGGCCAGTCTGAGATATGGCTTTTCCTTTGCAACTCTGCCTATAAGGCCAGCATCCCGGAATCGCCTTTTCACTGTTGATGTTGAGACTGTTGTTTTACGGGTACTATTTGAAACTACCAGCTGAGGACCTGTGAGGAGTCTGTTTTTGTTTTTGTTTTTTTAATTTGTCCTCCTGCTCAGTTGTGTACCGGGGCCTCCCACTCCTCTTTCTATTCTGGTTAGAGCCAGTTTGCGCTGTTCTGTGAAGGGAGTAATACAGAGTGTTGTACGAGATCTTCAGTTTTTTTGGTAATTTCTTGCATGAAATAGCCTTCATTTCTCAGAACAAGAATACTGACTGACGAGTTTCAGAAGAAAGTTATTTGTTTCTGGCCATTTTGAGCCTGTAATCGAACCCACAATTGCTGATGCAGTTGTCTAAAGAAGGCCTGTTTTATTGCTTCTTTAAAAGTTTTCTAATGATCAATTAGCCTTTTAAAATGATAAACTTGGATTAGCAAACACAACGTGACATTGGAACACAGGACTGATGGCTGCTGATAATGGGCCTCTGTACGCTTATGTAGATATTCCATAAAAAATCAGCCGTTTCCTGCACAGTAGTCATTTACAACATCAACAATGTCTACACTGTATTTCTGATCAATTTGATGTTATTTTAATGGACAAAAAATTTGCTTTTCTTTCGAAATATATATATATATATATATATATTTTTTTTTTTGGTAAATACTATAATGGCTACATTTCGCATTTTGGATATTTATGCTACAGTTGTAAAGGATACTTAAAGAGCATGGTAATATATTTCTGAACAATCTGACCTTAAACAGACGCACCCTCCTCTTTGTACCACAGACTGGGAATGGTTGGGTGTTGGACCTGTGTGGAGTTTAAACTCTTTTGTGAAATCTTCCTTCTATTTATTTAAATTTTAAATTAAGTTATTGGCCTGCATGGCCCTTCCAGATGGTTTTCCTCCTGCTCGCTTTGTGGTACGAGAAGGCAGACTGTAGGGCGCAATCTTTGGCATTTTATGGGAAAGGACTGATAGATGGAGGCAGCACGACAGTGAATGGACCGGGCCTACTTCTGAACAACCTGAAAAACTAATCAGAAAAAGTATTGTGTGAAAACAGCAGCTGTTTAAAGGTACTTAATATGTACCTTGGGGCTAAATATGAAATCCCCTGCAGTTTCACATGAGGGGAAAAACAACATCCCCAGCGTCTCTCGAGAGGAGCACTGCACAAAGCAATAATAGGTAAGGACATCTTCTATGAAGACATTTAGAGTTATGCAACCTCCTCGTCCCTCTGGGGCTCTTGGTTATGACAAGGTAGAACTTAAAAGACAGAGAAGTGGTGAGCAGAATCTGCATTCTGTCGCGACAGAGGCTCCACCCTCACATAGCCTCCACCCTCATCAAAACAAACCTAAGACTGCAGAGAAGGATGAGGAGTTTCGCCAGTGTAATTATCTCCATTGATAAAATCCAAGCTGAAGCCTGTCTTTCCTCCATAGATAGTATTTGCTTAACTGAATTCAGGTAATTAATCTCTTTTTCTTTAATCTTTGCCCACACGTATTGTGACTTGCTGTGAGTGACAGTCAGGTGCAGATCTTCCGTGGTGGCACCGGGGGGCACCCGCCCCCCTTGTGATCTGATTGGCCACCCCGTGTGTCCCCCTAATTTTCATTGGCTCTTAGTGATGCCAATCATTGTTTGCTTCGAATAGTCACTTTTGGGTGCCCCCCCCCAAATTTAACTGTTCCAAATGTTCCCCCCTGTGCCACCCACTTGAAAATAATCTGGATCCGCCCCTGGTGACAGTCAGTCCACTGTAGGCCTCCGTGAGCCCTTGTTTAATCATCAGCGGAATAATAGCGGAATGAGATGTCCTTTCTTCATTCTTTCAGAAGTTTGAATCACATGGGGACAAACATTGCACTGAAAACAGCAGTTGTTTATCTTGTGGCATTGTGGATATGGTTACTATAAGAACAAAACCATTATGAAGTACACTCTCTTCACTGGGGAAGCGGTTTGAAGAGCTAACCAAGTGCCCTTTTTTTTTTTTTGGAAAAGTGACTTAACGAGTGAATGTGAATGTGAATGCCTGCGAATGATTGCAGAATCCCCATCAAACTCACCACAGAACCCTTATCAGACTCACCACATAACCTCAGTCAGACCATTGTTTGTAGTCTCTTACTCTCTCCCAGGCTGCATGCATCCCCTGTACTGACAGAAAGATGAATTGAGCTGTAATCATTTAAATGTTGTTTATTTTCTACTCTTCTGCACTGTGAGAATAGAACGGCCTCTGCACTGTGCGTTGCCACAGCAGGTGCAGGCAACCTGATTCTGACACAGATGGCTCGGTTGATGGGGACCTGCTCCCTGAGATAAGCTGAAGCACAGCCAGAGAGGTGGCTGCACTTTGGCCTAGCCAAGCCCTCTGCTCGTCCCGGAGTGAATCACACATGCTCTCCTGATTTTAAGGCAGTAAATCTGAGAGCTGAGCACGGCACCTGGTCAGTAGGCATAGGCAGCCAGACTGGGGTGTAGGGAGACAGGGCGAAGAAGATTGTGGGATAAAGGACTGTGCCAAATGGAAGACGGATGGCAGCCTTGGGGGGCCTGGCATCCCACTCAAAACTGACTGCCACCCGGGCTTTGAAGGCATAATCACTTAATGGTGGAACTCCATAAATGTTATTGCACATTATCTGCACATTACCTTAATGGTATTAAATCATCATATATCAATGTCTCGGGCCCACCAAGGAGTGAGAAATACGTCTCCGTGGCGCACAGCTCACTGACATTATCCTATCCCGCGTCTTGTGGCTGGTTCACAAAGAGCTGGCTGGGTGCTGAACTGTGATGACATTGTGTGGCAGGCCTCCCAGAGGGACTGTTTGTACCGTGATGACGTTGTGTGACGGACCTCCCAGAGGGACTGTTTGTACCATGATGACATTGTGTGACAGGCGTCCCAGAGGGGACTGTTTGTACTGTGATGACATTGTGTGACGGGCGTCCCAGAGGGGACTGTTTGTACTGTGATGACGTTGTGTGACGGGCGTCCCAGAGGGACTGTTTGTACTGTGATGACGTTGTGTGACGGGCCTCCCAGAGGGTCTGTTTGTACCGTAATGATGTTGTGTGATGGGCGTCGCAGAGGGGACTGTTTGTACTGTGATGACATTGTGTGACGGGCGTCCCAGAGGGGACTGTTTGTACTGCGATGACATTGTGTGACGGGCGTCCCAGAGGGGACTGTTTGTACTGTGATAACATTTTGTGACGGGCATCCCAGAGGGGACTGTTTGTACTGTGATGACATTGAGTGACGGGCGTCCCAGAAGGGACTGTTTGTACTGTGATGACATTGTGTGACGGGCGTCCCAGAGGGGACTGTTTGTACTGTGATGACATTGTGTGACGGGCGTCCCAGAGGGGACTGTGATGGGCTGAAAGCATGTGACCGTGGCAGGGCCTTGTCCTCCCTCAGTTAATTGCTGAATGCCCTCAGTTCAGGCTCAGCTTAGGACTCCTCCACACTATGTGCCGTCTGAGTAATTTAGGGCTTCCCTAACTTACCACTAGTCCCATGAAGGCCAGACTGGGATCATTGATGCCAGAACTGTGGTATGTGGCTGGAAATACAGGGCTGACACTGAGGCACTGGGAGATGAATGAAGACTAACAACATAGGACAGGAGTCAGAGTACTGAAGGAGGCTAAGCTTAAGACATTTCCAACTTTCCAAAATTAAGGAATTAAGCTTTTCATGTTTCATATTTTCTCTGGTCACCCCCTGAATGTCACCTGACTCATGGGAGGCCACTTAACTAGCAGACCTCAATGTATTGCAAAGGTCAAAGTTCACACTGGGGGCAAATGATCACATAGCCTGCCACTCCCCGGAGTTCAATCACCATGCGACTGGAGAATTAGGAAGAAAAAAACACATTGATTGAATTAATTTGGTTTGGTTATTAATCTGCTCTCAAACAGAGCAGCTTAGAAATCAGTGACTATTATCCCATCCGACGACTTTCCTATAACCTGCCTGCTATGTCATCCAATCAAATACCTTCTGAAAACAGTAGTGGGATAGAAAAATCACACACTGCTTTTTCTGGATGTGAGCACTTTCACTTTGTTATTGTAAATAGCCTCATAAAAACTCTGCTGAGGAAATAGAGGGAGGAATGACATATGCCGACCCTAACGTGACTGATTGCACACTTTATGAACCAGTGATATTTCATTTCCTCTCCAGGGTAAACCTTTGCCGTTGACCGGCTCATGTAAGTGAAACTGTTAAACAGTGACCTCAGTCTGTCTGCGCTGAAATTGCACTACATGGTTTTCTGTTTGTATGCTTCCTGGTTTAATAATGAATCGACCTGAAGAGAGTTTCTTGTGTATATGCGCTACACTCTTATGTAAAATTTCACTTTTTGAAGCTGTTTAAAAAAGATTTGCAGAGAACTTTGTTTTCTGGCATACATCTTTGCACAGGAAGAAGAAAATTCCTGGTAATTCATTTTTAGAATAATTTTTGGATTGTTCCTTCTCTGTGATATATATTGA
>JAOVYW010073915.1:3241-15689 GCA_025775045.1 Hiodon tergisus
CAGATCCTCGTGTTGTGTGGGGACTGCGGCTGAATGCAGGGCTCGTCCCCAGATCCTCGTGTTGTGTGGGGACTGCGGCTGAATGCAGGGCTCGTCCCCAGATCCTCGTGTTGTGTGGGGACTGCGACTGAATGCAGGGCTTGTCCCCAGATCCTCGTGTTGTGTGGGGACTGCGGCTGAATGCAGGGCTTGTCCCCATATCCTCGTGTTGTGTGGGGACTGCGGCTGAATGCAGGGCTTGTCCCCAGATCCTCGTGTTGTGTGGGGACTGCGGCTGAATGCAGGGCTTGTCCCCAGATCCTCGTGTTGTGTGGGGTCTGTTGCTGCTCTGTTTAGTCATCTAACAGCACTGATCCCCCTTCTCTCCAAACAGCCATCTGGAGGACAATCAGATCAGCGTGATCGAGAGAGGAGCGTTCCAGGACTTAAAGCAGCTGGAGAAGCTGTGAGTATCCCTAATTCATCCTCCCTTACACAAACAAACACGCAAACATACCCAAACATACACAGGCAAGCGCAAGCACACAGACTCCCACAAACACGCACAAACAAATGGAAAAACGCACACACATGCTTGCACACACACACAAACAGAAAGACACGCACACACGCACAAACAGATACTCACACACACTTAAATCCACATAGACACTTAAACACACCTCCCTTTCATAAAAAACAAAAAACCAACTGTGGATGGAAAATCCACTCTGCTGAAGTGCCACCTCCCTTGCATCTTTATTCGCTTTTATTGTTTGCTAGGGGTACGACCATCAATTACCCTTTTCTTTTTTAACTTTTTATAGCTATCTAGCTTGTTAACCTTTTAGCCATACTTTGCTTATCATAGCTGCAGCACGCCTCTGTTTCCCTCTAATTAAAACCGCCTTCACATTATATCTACACTTGCCATTCTACCAATAGAAGTCAGCATGTTCTCTGGTAGATAATATTTATTTTAAATGTGAGTTTGTCTGTGTATTAGCATGTGTTCATGTCTCTGTGTGTGTTTGCATTGCTGTGTATGTGTTCACATCTGTGTGTATGTTTGGATCACTGTTTGTGTTTGCATCTCTGTGCGTGTGTTTGCATCTGTGTGTGTGTTTTTGCATCGCTGTGTGTGTGTTTTTCATCTGTGTGTGTGCTTGCACCGCTGTGTGTGTGTGTGTGTGTGTATGTTTGCATCTCTGTGTGTGTTTGCATCTGTGTGTGTGCTTGCATTCCTGTGTGTGTTAGCATCTCTCTATGTGTGTTTGCATCGCTGTGTGTGTGTGTGTGTTTGCATCTCACTGTGTGTGCTTGCATCGCTGTGTGTGTTTGCATTGCTGTGTGTGTTTGCATCTCTCTGTGTGTTTGCATCGCTGTGTGTGTGTGTGTGTGTTTGCATCTCTCTGTGTGTGTTTGCATCGCTGTGTGTGTGTGTGTTTGCATCTGTGCGTGTGTGTGTTTGCATCACTCTGTGTGTGTTTGCATCTGTGCGTGTGTGTGTTTGCATCTCTCTGTGTGTGTTTGCATCTGTGCGTGTGTGTGTGTTTGCATCTGTGCGTGTGTGTGTGTTTGCATCTGTGCGTGTGTTTGCATCGCTGTGTGTGTGTGTGTGTTTGCATCTGTGCGTGTGTGTGTTTGCATCTGTGCGTGTGTGTGTGTTTGCATCTGTGCGTGTGTTTGCATCGCTGTGTGTGTTTTTGTTTGTGCCCCCTGCTGCTGACTGCTGCCGCGCACGCAGTTTGAGCAGGGTTTGCTTCCTGAGCTCAATGTTCTGCTGTACAGTAGCGACGGCTCTAGCAGGAGAACATTCTGGCTTTCGCATCAATCTGCATGTAGCTACGATGTAACGTGAAGAGTCAAGGTTCAGAGCAATGCAATGTTGGGAAACCGCAATCAGGGATGCCTTGTGGTATACCTACTTCTAAAAATAATGTTCTTAAAGTAAAATCACACTGTAGAAAAGTGTCTTTATTCAAGTACATAGTTGAATCTCAATGGTGTCTTTGTCATTTATGAACTTCTGGTTGCGATTACTGATTATCAGCCAGTATTTGCCTATTACATTTTTACAAATCGGTTTTGCAGGTAATTCCCCTTTGATCAAAGACTCTTCAGATCCCATTGTTTCTCTCTCCGTGAGTTTCCTACCGTTTGCAAGTCTTTGTATTGCTTTAACCAGGTGTAATACAGGTATCTTTACTACTGAACGTCCACTTGCAGCCTTTCTTCGAAATCAGCTCTCTTTAGACCCTGAGAGAGGCGCAGCCAGGTGCAGGTCCACATGGACACTTTTTTGTGATGTGTGCGGCTGTTGGACCCTTGCGGCTGTGAGGTATAAATCAGGCATTAGATCACTTTGCGTGTCCTTGCAAAGTGTAGATGGCCTCCCCTCCACCATCTGAGCCGCCCCCATGGTCCACATGCTTTCTATCACCTAGGGGAGTGTGAGTGGGGGGATTTGTTGAGCTTTGTAGTGTGAATCTCGACGCCCCCGTGTGAAGTCAGCCAGCTGGGGAGACGCATGGGTCAGGATTAATAGGGCTTCTCAAGGCCACGGGCGCTCTCTGTGGGCAGGCCTGGGCGCTCAGCGCGTGTGCACAACAGTGCTTCCCAGTCAGCACACGCACCTCTTACTGCATAGACTCCCTGTTCCACGCAACACCCCCCCCGCCATACCAACGTCACGTGAATGTCGCGTTTTTGCTGGGGAGAGGGAGAAGCTTGTACAATAAACCTATCCCTGGTCCTGTTTGATGGGGCCTGCAGAGTCCTGTTACCCAACGCACACAGCGAAGGCTGGATTGGGGCACACGTTGAAATCCCTTTACATCAAATCAATCTAGTGTTTTACTCTTGGCATGTGCATTCGTAAAGAGGGGCTCCCCTGTGTAGGTGGAAGGCGCAGTCTGAGGATGGGTGTTTTGTATGGAAAACTGAGTGAGTCGGGATAAGAGCAGCTGCTCACTCCCTATGTAATGTAATTTAATATGAAGTAAGAGGTGAGGGGAGTAGTCGTGTGGTGCATACCTAGATTTGCCCCGCTGACCCTCTGCCCCTGTGGTGCCCTCTGGCTCGGATTAGAAACCACATGCTCCGATAAGGGCCCATCCTGGGGAAGCCCACTCAGTCAGCCTTTGAAAACTCATCAGGGCAGTAATGGCTTTGAAAAGGTTGAGATAACCCGATCCATCCTCCGAGGAAGATAAGCCACAGCGCATGTGGGCCTCTGCCCGTCACGGGCTTCCTGTGCCGTACGCCAGGGTCAACACGCTTGGTCTTTCTCTAATGTCAACCCTCAATTAGACTTCTTGTCTTCTTGTCTGGCTACCTTTTATTCTTCGGAAAGACAGTGATACAGAAACACAGTAAAGCATTGCTTGCATTCTCAGCCGACCTGAATGAGAACTGACCTGATTCTCAGTCCTCACTCCGCTCATCTTGTTTTTTTATTTATTTCTCAAACACAGGCGCCTGAACCGGAACAAGCTGCAGGTCCTCCCAGAGCTCCTGTTCCAGTCCACACCCAAACTGGGCCGCCTGTAAGTGACCACTTCCCCTGTTGTTTTAGAAGGAGTGTTTTCCAAAAATTATTTGATTTGAAGCAGTTGCCTCATAGTGACTCATCTCCCGAAACATGTAGAAGTTGGCACGGCTTTGTTTGTAACGTGCCACCCCTTCCTTCTGGACGTCCCGCCGTGGAGTGTGAGGAGGAGGCGGGAGATGTGTTCCTCTCTATGGCTTTTCACAGAGTCCACAGAGTCCTCAGGGTCACGTCACCAGGTCACGGGGGGCTCTTTTGGCCTGCCGCAAGAGACCAGGTGTTGTTTTCTGGGTCTATGGCCCTCAGAGAGGGAGTAATCTATCGAGATAGTTAACGGTAGATGAATTTAAGTGTTTTTTTTTGGGGGTTGTCTTGATAAGTGGAACATGGTTTGTGTTTGTGGTGGAGTTCTATTGCCGGATGGGTGGGGTAGAGTTGCTGGGCCTGGTAGGGTGGGGTGGTGTTGTTGGGATGGGTCGGGGGCAGTTTTTGGACCGTGTGGGGAGTTTGGGGGTAAAAGTTTGAGGGAATTCAGCAATAAGGTTGAGTTGCCCTCTCTGTTTACATTTTACAAAAAGCAGTAAGGTCTGGCAAAAAACAGCAGTTTCAGATTGTCGTTTTTTTTCCTGTCTTTTGATATATTTTTTAAGATTCCCCTGAAATTGATTTCGTCTTTCCTCGTGCTTGTAGCTCTTAACTCGCCACGACGGTTCATACATCTTTGACGACAGCAATCGGGGTCTGTTTACCTTAACAGGATCCTTCTTTACATCAAGGAAGGCGGCCGTTCATCTGTCTCCATTCACTTTCGGCGGCAGTTCTGAGACGCTTCATGAAAATGACACTTTCATTTCCTTCCTTTCCCCTGCAGTCCCATAAAAGCATTATTGGCAGCAGGTTTGTTATTCATCGGACATGAGAACCCATTCTTAACCCGGTCCCTTTCCGAAGGCGGGAAAGAATGAGTGTACATTATAAATCTTGTGTCCATAACTTCTCTCTGTGTAAACATCAGCATGCTTTAATTTCGATGTCCAGTTTTCTGCGCTTCCCTTCCAGATTCCACTGAAATCCTTATCTACTGACGTTTGCTTAATGTAAACTAGATGAGCCCAGGAAGGGTTCCCCAAACTGTGCAGGAGAACAAGTGTGGTTTAGGTTTACGGTCAGGTTCCTAACCTTGCCTTTTCACAATATGGTATGTGCTGCGATGTTACCATTAAAATGAATTGCCTCACCCTCAACCCTGATATTAAAAACCTGAGGGCCAGCCAGCTGGAGAAAACATGGGAAACGTGTCAAAGACCGACAGGGTGATGTCACGTGAGGCTGCCCCTGGCTGACCTACGTCCGTGTGGGTCAGGCGAAGGTAAAAACGGCACTCCTTGGTTGAGGTGGACGCGAAAGGCCTGTTTGTGTGCGTTTGTGTGCGTCCCTGTGTGTGATTGAGTTCTCCTGTGCCTCAGTCGGTGGGTGTGTGAGTGTGTTTTCACGCGTGTCTGTTTCTGGCGGTGAGAACTCTTATATCTGAGTCTCAGTACCCAGTACGTGGAGTTCCCTGTTTGCCGCCCAACTGTTGCTGTTTGGCAGGCTATCTTCCCTGGACTCACTGCTGGAGAGAGACGGGGCCCTTAGCACGGGGACCTTGTGGACGGGGCTCTCCTGGAGGCTCTCTCTGAGCAGCCCAGCTCTTTGGCAAGGAGCCTGGTTATAGCTCCCTGGACTGGACGGAGCGCGGCCGGGAGTCACAGCCCTAGTGCGGGCCTGGCTCTCCTGGTAGGGACGGGATTTGGCCTTCTCCCTTCCTCTGCCTTCCTCTGCTGCTTCCCCTGAGAAAAAAACAGCCTTCCCGCCGTTGGGTAATGGGAAACAAATGAAGGATTACAGTTAGTCATGAAAACGCCTGCTCTCGTTTATTCTGGGGCTCACACAGAGGATTCCCGCATTAACTTTGCTTCCTATTTGTCGAGCCCTCCCCCCCGCGGTCTCTGCATTGCGTTTGAATGCGGGATGCCTCAGACAGCGATACCCTTGGGACCGAACCCCCCTGGGCCATAATGCAGATCTCAGGTTGCACCTGATTGGTGGAATTGAGGGTGATGGGGTATAATGCAAGACGTTGTCTTATCCCACCACCCCCATGCCCCCCCCCCGCCCACTACCCAGCCGCCTGTTTCACTTTCGGGCTTTCCCTTTAATCTTGGCGCAATTATCCCTCCAGAGCACTTAGCCCGTTGGAATTTAATGGCCCGAGTGGGAATGACGGGCTCCTCAAACCTCGGGATTGATTCCGGCCAGAGTGGCCTGACGCCTGCTCTGCGCCAAGGCTGGCTTGAAGCCAGGATGCATTGCGGCTGTTTGCTCCTTCGAACGACGCCATTGTTTGCCCGCAGTTATTTCATTTATTTTTTTGCCGTTGTTTGTCCCAAATCCTTCCTTAGTCTGCTGGCCTTGCCCAGATAGTTTTAGAGCACCTATTATTAACGAGAAGCAGATTAACCCACCCCATCCAAATACCCTCCAGCAACTCCTAGATCCCCCAACACCCTCCTGTAGGCCTAAAGATGTCCCAACTGTTCATAATCAGAGCTACCAGAGCTGAGATGAAACTGGCAGCCTGCTGTTATCAGAGAACCAACACAGGGGACTAGAGTGTGGTAGCCAGTCGATAATTAGTTTTCTGACACTTTGTACCCAGATTTTTTATAACAGATTAATAACTTTTTGTTCCCAACGTGAAAGCCCTCCTGCTGATCGTGCTTGCACAAAGGGAGAGAGAGAGAGAGAGAGAGAGAGAGAGAGAGAGAGAGAGAGAGAGAGAGAGAGAGAGAGAGAGAGAGAGAGAGAGCCCTGAATCCATCCTAAATAATGGTAATAATGGTATGCCGGGCATATTTGTGATTTACTCCAAAGACACATTTAGATAAATGCCTAAAAAGGCTGGAAAACCTACTGAAGGGAGCATGCAAACTGAAAAAGCATTTCAAAAAGAACTTCAGAACGCTGTTGTTTTGGGTAGTTGGGCTGTTGTTTTGGGTAGTTGGGCCGTTGTTTTAGGTAGTTTGGGTAGTTAGCCTGTTGTTTGTGCATATGGATGACCTGAAATTACATCTGACTAAGCGGAGGGGAATGATGCTGAAGATCAAACAGAGACGTTGTATTGCGATGGAAAATAATACCAACAGGAGATCTTTCAATTAGCGAGGCGTTCCTGGCCGAGGCGCTCGTTAACCATGGCGGAAAAGTGGAAGGCATGGCCTGCAGTTTGGGAGGGGACCGTAACGTAATGCTATTCAGGGCTGCTGCTCACATTTGGCTGAAAAGGGGCATGAATAAATAAAAACAGTTCCCTCCAACCAAAATGTAGTCGGGAGTACAGCGTTGTTGACTCACCTCAGCATCTGCTGGCTTGCTAAGAAAAACGCGTCTTTGGTTGTGAATTGTGAGCTGTTGTGCAAAGGAATCCACCGACCCACGTCTCCTATACTTAGATGCAGCTACACTTCTCCGTATGGTTAGCCGCTGAGGGAGAAAGTCTAGCGAAAGTTGGCAGGGGCTCACGCCTGTATTTTATTGCGCAAAAGATTTGCATGTATATGCGGCACGAACTGAAATAGCACGATACATGTGGCAGCAATTTCACATCCAAATTATGGAGAAGAGCACTAGGCTTCAACATGGGGTTCCACGGTGCTGCAGAGGCTTTGTGTTCTTCACCGTTCGGCTTTGAGGCTGGAAGCTCCAGCTGTGGTCTGGTGGAGCAGGTCTTCATGCATCATCACTGGGAGAACTTGTCCATCTTGACATATTGTCTCTTTTTTGAAAACTCAAAAGCCAAAAGTAAGATTTTTAGCATTTAAAAAAAAAAATAACACTTAAATTGAATAGGTTTATAGAATTGCTCTGCGGCGTTTTCTTACCGCTTCAGCACACCGTCTGCACGATATGTTTATTCTTTCCCATTCTTTTGGAGCGATTAGTCCTGGCCGTTCTAGAGTCATCTTTCAGTTTGCACCTGTTTAGACCTGGAACTCCAGGAATGGCCACTCACTTTGCCAATACTGATTTCAGTAAAAATAATTAAAGGAACAAAAGCCTGCGGACTGTATTTCTGGGGCGATCACAGCTGTTTAACTATGGCTGACTATGCACCGAGTGATGGCAGACGGCGGGTCTTTACAGGAAGTGCCGTGGCACATGTAGATCCCTGGTGAGGCGTCTGTTTGCACTGGAGATGGAGCCTACACAGGAAGTGTTAGTGGGGGCCTGTTGCTGGCCCGTGTCTCTGCCAGCCCACTTGGGTGGTGGTGCAGAGTAGGTTGGGGGGGGGTTGGATTTAGCTTTAGTCTCATGGGTCACCAGCTACTCTGCCTCTTTCAGGACGGTCTGATTGTTGCAAATTAACCCTGCAATCTTTATTGTGGTTGCAAATGTGCATCCAGATGTCTATACCACATGCGCAGAGAAACAGACACCACATTTGGAACTATATGCTCTGGCAAGGTCAGCAGGATTCATGGGGTGGCCTGTAGTTGCCCGTCTGGAGGAAGCTAGGTGATAAGCTACCTGGCAAGCGCGTGAGTCGGCAGGAATGCGAGAGCCGCTCTGCTAACTTGTAACCTTCTCAAAACGTTGTGACGACAGTGGTTGTTAGTTACTGGTTGTGCCAACGAGTCAGTGAGGCTTTCACTGTGTTGCTAACCCCACAGTGAATTGCAGTGCATTACTACACAAATGGACACGGCCTGCGAGTCCATTATCAGATTACTTCCACCACTGAGACAGGAGAGGGGCCTCCTGCTATCTGGAGGTTGGAAATTGGGTCATTTCGTGCTGAAAAAATGTCAAAAAGCAAGCCTTGTACCGTAGAGTGGAAAGAGTGTATTGCCCTTGGTGAGTTTGAATAATTAGCGTTTCCTAAATGACAGGTCCGCACTGCCGTCCCTGTCAGAACGTGCGCTCTCCTCTCCAAGTGCCGCAGCTTGCAGGGGCGCGGATGGGAGTCGGATGGGGTCTGCCGACCGAGCACGCTCCACAGCTTCTCTATCGTCACCATCGCAGGAGGAAGCGGCCTAATGCTCTGTGTTGATTGAGGGCGCCTGTAATTTGGGAAATAGTTGGGGGCCATTATAGACCTGGGTGTTTATCACAGGTGGTTCCCATGACGACCAGCAGAGATAATAATTGGACTCGAATGGACTGAACTGCTTGCACATGTTCCAAAATGGCAGTATGGAGGGGCTGCCTTTGTTTTTGCTGCCTCACTCTCTGGCTTTCAGATCAGCCAATGGAAGGAGGCGGCTGCCTTCCCACCACACTCACACTCTTTTCACTACTTTAAACGACTGGATCGAGTCTGGGGGGATTAGGGACCCAAGCGCCAGATGTGTTCATGGCAGGGGCCTCCCCGGTGAACTGGGCCTGGAGCAGAACCACACTGAACAGCAGGTTCGGTGGGCGGGGCCTGCATTGAAAGGGCCACCACAGATTAGGGCTGTCCTCAGGCGCAAAAGCAGCCAAAAGCAACATTGCCCTTTATAGTTCCCGAACATGCATACTTGGCTCGACTCAAACATGCTTTTCCGCAAGTACAGCGTGCCTTTAAGCCACTTGAAAATGTATATATTTATATGTATATTTACTCAATCCGTCCAAGTGGGAGGACAAGAACGTAACCCCATATTGTAGTGAAACAGTAAACCAGCCTCTGGTCCTTCTAGGGACATGGTGGACGCCTACTCTTTGCGGCCGGAGTTGTGTACATTAAAGCTTTGAGTCATGCACAGGGGCTGCCACTGTGTTTGGATTTTAAATTCTTTCCTTACCGGTTCTACACCACCTAATGGTGTCTGCTGTTTATTTTATTTTTTTATATTATCATTTTGGATTGAGAAGTCATTTTGATTGTATTTTTTTTCTTCCAATTTGGATTAGACAATTGTGCTAATGTGACAATTGCGATTCCTGTCGCCACAAACGGGGAGGGTATGGAAATACAACTAGTCTCCACCAATCATAGCCACCTTTGAGCTGCCAATTACTGCAAGGCGCCCGGAAATCCGTTTGGAGACGCTCGTTAGCGGCGAACCGAGAAAAGCCCCATCATCTTCACCCTCCCTAGGCTCGGTCACAGTCGGCTAATGACTTGAGCTACATTTGAAACTATGGTTCCTGGTCATAGGGCTCAGTCTGCATTCGGGCCAGCACCTTTACCGGCTGAGCCACATAGGAGGCTTGCTGTGCGTGTATGAACTAATTCCAACACCGGCTGAAGAATGTGCGCTGCATCAGATGTGTGTCCACTGACCAGGGCGAAAAGTAAACCACCGACATTCCTCACTCCAAAGCCACTGCCCTTCACAAAAGGTTTACGAAGGAATCTGGGTCACAGGCACATTTGCAGCGTCGCACTAAGATAACACGAACGTCCAAACTGCGTTCAACGTAGCAGTCGGTCTTCCTGGAAGGCCTGTCAGTTCATCAGACGCCTCAGACAGAGAGTTTTATTGCAGCCTTTTTTTCAAAGTGTTGCACTTTCATGACCGGAGGCCAGGGGTCAGGCCGCTCTCGCCTGGTTGACTGATGCAGCGCCTCCCAGCTAATGAGCAACGTTCCCGTAACGCAGGCGCAACGTCACAACGACTCACTCTGGAAGCCTCAATGCAGAAGAGATGTCGGATCTGGCCCAGCCGCTGACCTGGGCACCACAGGGGGCGGTGTTGGAACCCCTACTGAGGCGTGTTGGTTTAGGGGTTTAGAGAGGAAGGAAGTGTGAAGCAGACGTGGCTGGGCGGTCAGGGAAACGCATTCTGGCTCTTTTATACGAGCGCTGAGGGCAGTTGTGGGCTTCCTCTCCGTGTCTGAACTTTGTAGCTTGTTTTATTTACTGCCAGCACAATTGTCAGTAGGCTAATTGCCGTTTCTTTTATAAGACCTAAAACAATGGACACAGCCAATGTATGTACCCTAAGCACCAGGGCTGTGAATAGGAAGTAACAGAAAAAAAATTCTCCTTGAAGCATCCTGCACGTGTGCATCTCCAGCAGACGAGTTGATTTGCCTTTCTGCTCTGGTTTTTTCGGTTACTGCAGAACCTTCTTCCACGTCCGGCATTGCTGTTTGGCCCTGGGTAGGGGTTCCCACTGCCTGTTGGTTGCAGTCAACTCTGAGAGCCGCTGCGCTTCATTAAAATAACGGGATAATGTGATTTCTTGCTACATTCTGGATGCTTTGCTCCCGTCAATGTGCGCAGTACATATGCCCCGTTTTCTAGCCCACCTACTGGGCTTATCTCGCTTAGCCGTGCCTAGTGGACGTAGCTTTACCCCAGCAGGGGTCTGGCTACACAGGAGGTGGATCCGCAGTGTGGGCTCTGATCATCCCTTTGATGATTCCTCGAGTTGTGGGGAATGTCTGAACGGCCAAATAGGAAGATTTTTCTTTGTAGGCGGTGCAAGCGGGTGTGTGAGTGAGAGGGATGGCAGCGGGAGGCAGTGGGTTAGGGTGCACAGTGTACTCTTATACCTGGTGGCCCTCCAAGTTCTGCTCAGCTCTCTGACTCAGCCTGGGGCCAATCCCCACAGTAGGAAAGAACAGGGTCGAGAGCCTTGCAGACCAGTAGGCACCAGTGTTGTGGTGCTGGAACGTTAAGGACTACAACATTGTTAGACACAGGAATCCATTATCCTACTGCTGCTCCTGGACCTCAGAATCCCTGGCCAGCTACAGTGAAACGTGTGAAGGTTCACCAGTCAGCGGCAAATTGCTTTGCCCACCCCTTTGATGAGTCATTAGACATTTTCATTTCTCATTTCCACATTGGCAGATATGAGCTTTGAGGGATTTTAACTATAAACCGGACAGTTTAAACTGCTGCTGTGCACAAGGAGAAATGACAAGTTTATAGTTTCATGTTGTTGATCCTGGCTATTCATGTATGAGGTCAGTTTTGATTGTTAAAATGATTATCAAAATGCCAAATTATCTGGCAATCACTTTTGTTACGCCGCACAAAAACCAAACAAAAAAAAACAGAGAGCAATACTGATTAACAGACACATGAATGAAAAGCACATCACATCCTGCTCAAAATCAGCCCTACGTCATCTTCCAGTACACATCTCATTCATACGGCCTACTCCATTGTATCCTGCCAATGAGCTAATGAGAAAAAGACACAGCAAGTTGGCTGCGCTGAGGGAGGATCTCGAGCTATACACCATAAGGGACACTGCGTGGGGTAGTTGCACCCCTACAAAACTACAAAACTGTCCTCTATGTAATGACGCGTTCACTGTAGCCATTTCATATTGACGTAGCTCCATTCAAATTGAGAGTAATGGAGAACAATATAATATGCATTAGTTGGCATTGGACAAAAGTGAGAGACTGGATTTTAGGCCTCATTTAGGGCCCTCTTTTGCCACTGGGACACGTCCTATCCTGAGACAGACACAGAAGGGGTTGCGGAGGTTCCCGATGCAGGGATGATTGACAGGCAACTCACATAGCGGAGTGCCCTAAAATTGCACGTCATGCTCTGCGAAATGGCGTAAATGCCTTTCGTTAAAAAATGGGGAAATAAGAGGGGTGGACGGGGGTGGGGGGAATGCTCACATGACCCAAAACCTCTCAAAAGTGGGTCAGCGCATTTCCAGCTCAGTTTTAAAGGGGCGTGTGTCTCTTGAGAAGTCTGGCTGTTTGTATCTTTTATGGAGTGCGAGGCAACATCAAGGAGCGTTTTGAGTAAGATCCTCATTCTGTCTTTCATCCTCCTGCATACCCACACTCACTCACTCACACACTCACACACGTACACCCTCACTCACTCACACGCTCACATACATGTACACCCTCACTCACTCACACGCTCACACACACATACTCATTCACAGTCACACACACTCACAATTCACACAC
>JAOVYW010073916.1:0-19149 GCA_025775045.1 Hiodon tergisus
TGTGTGTGTGTGTGTGTGTGTGTACAAAATAAATAAATGAATCAGCTCAACACATTGTACCACAGAAACCAAATAGAATTTCAGAACACGTATTGTAAACATGGAATCTTAAAACTAAGTGATTGATGTGTATTTAATTGCCCCAGAATCGGAATCTTCTCAATGGAATGCGAGAAACCCACCGCACGGAGCTGAGTGTGAGCGAACAGAGCGTCATGGCCCCTTGAGACTGCGCTGCCGGCATTTGAGGGTTGCTTATGACACAGCCAAGAGTTTTCCGTCTCTCTCTCCCTACTTGAAAACCAGTCAACTCGGCTAGGCAACGGTGTAGTCACCTCAATGGTAGCGGCAGGAGAGGGACACGGATGTCAGCTCCCTGGGCTTCCATTGCCGAAAACGATGGACACGAGATGCTCAGCGATCCGCTCGATGTGATTTTGCTTTGATATGAAGTTTCACTATTTTTGCCTGCCTTTTGATCTGGGCCAACAGCTGCTTTCCTCCCTTTAGTGAGAAGAAGCGTTTACTAACGCAATTGAAACGTTTGTTAGGAGTCCCAGCAGTAGCTCTCTAGGTGTCTTTTTCTTTTCTTGTCTTTGGCCACAGTGGTGACAGGTGGAGGACAGTGTAAGAAGAGTATTTTTTATAGTTTCTTTGCATTTCAAAGCTTTCTCCTTACTATGTGGCCATCAGGTCATTGCCCCTGTCTGGTTTATATGGGAGAAAGCGAAAAGCCTGAGAGCGATGCAAAATAGGAAGGATCATAAACTGTGATGACAGGCAAGTGGTTGCATAATTCTTCAGTCCAAGGAACACATAGGCAACGTAGGGTGACTTCGTCTTCCACCCTCTCCAAATGTAAGCCCGTGGGCAGAAATGTCCGATGATGAGCAAATAATGATCTACTCCATTTGCAGTCGTCTGTTTCGACTGGCATTAAGTACACTGAGATGACACTGTGCACTCTGGCCGGTTCACAGGCACACACACACACACACACACACACACACACACACACACACACACACACACACACACACACACACACACACAAACACAAAATACACAAACACAAACACAAACAGTCACAATGTATTTTCCCAGGTCGATGAAGTTGTTAGGGATGGTTAGGGATTCTGCAAGGCTGTGAAGTCTGTCTGGTTACTTGTGAGGGGTTCAGCGTTTTGGGGGTGGGGGGTATGATTTGGCAGCACACGCTCAGAAAGCCAGTGGCTCCATCTGCTGCGCTGTCATGGCTCAGATCTGGTGGCTTTCAAGGGAACGCCGATCGAGGGGGCTTCAGAATGCCTTTCAGGCACACAGCCGCTAATCGTTTCCTACTTAAGCAAATCAAAGCGTTCGCCTCTGACAGAGGTGCAGAATATGATTTGGCTGTCATATGCAATGCGGTAATTGTCCTTCTTGGAACAAACACAGATGGCGCACTGCCGGGGAGATGCTGTTGTTATAGTTAGACAGCCTTTTTTTTGGGTTGTTAGTTCTCGCTAGTTTGTTTCTATGTTCATGAGCTAAGGCTAAAGGGATAGACAGTCTATTTGCATAAGCCTTCACAAAACAAAACACAGTCTTTTGGGAAGCTTCTCCCTGTCTGATTGAACAGATTTGTTTGCCGAAATTGAGGTTGCTAACTGTGCAAGTATGACTGTGAAACATTGAAAGTGTTCATGATTTTTTTTGCAAAAAAGTCAAACTCAGTAAAGGGGGATTAATTGTAATATTTTCCTCATCGAGGCAGACGAACAGGAAATGGAAGAAGGAAGAGAATGCATGAAAATATTTCATGCAAGAGTTATTAATGCTGCAACATATGTAAGGGGATATTTAGAAACATCCATCTTTAAAATTACTTATCTTTTTTCAAAGTTATTACATGCATAAAAAGTCACCATCAAACTGGATTATTGGAATAGGATTCCACTCACAGACTTTGATCCAGCAGATTACAGTAAACCTTTCACGGCACTCCAGAAAATGAAACGTTTAGAAACTCAAAAAGGGCCAGTTTTCACGAGGCTCCCGAATTAAGCCGTCTCAAGGCGAGTTGAAGGGGGGCTTAGCCCATGTGTATTAATATGGAGAAAATCAACGGGTAATGCCCTGGAACGATACAGATGGTGCCTGTTTCCAAAAACGGGGGATATTGAAATGGTTAGTTTGCCACCATTAAATTAAAGCAACCACGACTTCTACACTGACCCTCTTGCCCTGCACATGAGAAACCAGGCAGGCTGGGGAAGGGGGTGAAGGCCAATGAGATTGCTGAACAATTCAGCCAGCATGCTCACCACTTTTCATAGCTTACAGTACAAAATGTATTGCTCTTGACTGCTTGCATGCCAGGCTGGCAATTCGGTGCAGCAGGACCCATTTTTCCTTTGAGGTTTTGAGTATGCTTATCTCATCTGTCAAAATCCTTTAAAAAAACATTCAACAGGATTATCTTCAGACTGGCTCCTTTTTCTCTGCCCTAAGACTCTTTATTAACCTTCTGGAAGAAGGCACATACCCAGTGCCAGGGACATGACTGAGGCCCGGGCAGGCCATTAATAACACTTACCACCACGTCAGCGAGCCGGTGCCAGGGACGTGAGTGAGGGCCGGGCTGGCCTGATTACCATGAGTCATGCCAGTTCCACGGCTCACCAACTGCTCTCAAACAAAGAGGAGGAAAGGAGACACAAATGCATCTCTGAGGACGGGGCTGGTCATTGGTCCCTCCGGAGATTTTTGGGGTGGTTGTGCTGAATGTGGGGCCTGGCTTTAATCAGACCCTAAAGTTGTTCTGGCCACGCTGGAGTCTGGTGGACCCGACGAGAGGGAGCGGTATAAATAAAGAGGTTGGAAAACATTCAGACATTAATCACCCTGTCTCCAGACGGTGACATCAGTGGCCGTAGGATAAACATGCAGGTCTCTCCAAGTAGGCCCCGTTTCCTGGTGGATAAACAGGTAATCAGTCCCAATGCTAATTGCCCTGCTCTGTCCAGCATGTTTCGGCCAGCAGGGCCTAACATGTGCGGGGCAGGTATGTGTGAGAAGCAACACAAACACGTACACATACGTGACACAGACATATGCACTTACGCTGCTAACACACATACAAGCCACACATATACACACACACGCACACACTCTCACACACATACAAACACAAGCCTGCACGCACGCACATGCACAAACACACACACACACACACAAACACACACACACACAGACACACACAAGAGCAGGTGATAAGTTTTCCAGTGGACTGATGGGTAAGACCCAGGGTTGAGGCTTGTTCTGAACAAAAATAGCTTCTGGCTGGCTGTCAGGGACTTGTTTCATGGCCGTTCCAGGACAGGCATTTAAAAAAGTGCAGAATTCTCTACGGGCCTCCCCCTTCCTGGTTAGACCCCTTCAGAAAGGGTACTCTGCCAACTTAAAAGAGACTACTCGTTAGTTTTATTTTCAACCTCCCAAACCACCATTTTTTAAATGACACCAGATAAAGACATCATGTAAACTAACCCACACAATATAACATTTATTATGCACAATTCATATATCATTAATATCAATCTCCAAAACTAAGTCATCCTCCAGTCTTCCCTGTAATACCAAATTCTTTTTTGAGCATGACATGTCTTTATTCCCAGCCTGTTGAGTGTCGGGAGACTGGAAGACGAGTTCAGAGAGGCTGAGAAGTGATGTCCCATCAGACATCTTATTGGCGCACAGATGAGTGCACCAGAAAACGAATAACCCTTTTTCACAAGGAATGACAATGTGCGGAGGTTGGACTGAGGATGTGGGGAGCATATGCAGGGAAATAAACGTGTCCATCCCCATACTCACTCCCCTGTCCGCCTGCCCCGGGAGGCCTACCACCAATGGGCTGTGAAAGCGAACTACCAGGTGAAGAAGGGGTCCTACATGGATACCTGTGTGTGTGTGTGTGTGTGTGTGCATTTGGGTATGCATGAGTATGTACATATGCGTGGGGAACCGGGCATCACCAATCAGTTGTGGGGTGAGCTATAAAATAAACGATACAGACCATGCTGGCAGGCTGTGTGTTTGTGGCCCTTTATTTAAAGCAGGCGGAACAGCCAGCTGATCATGAAGGGCTCTTTTCATGTGGCTGTGGGCCCCGATGCTTTAGGAGCGAGCCTCATGGACTACACCACCCGCCCCCATCATCCTCCTGGCACCCTTTGTGCTGCTTTTTCATTTTGATTTCACTCTCACTCACTCACCCACACACACTCACACAGATTCACCACCTGACACACATCTGAACACAGTCACGCCCACACACATTCACACAGATTCACTTACACACTCACACCTGCTCACATTTACTCGCACACCCACACACATTCACTCACAGACCCACACACACTGACACAGACGCAGTCACTCAGACAGACAATCTCTCTCACCTGAACACGGAAACCCACACACACATTCACTCACACATCCGCAGTCTCAGAAACATTCACACACAGCCACATACTTATGCAGACTCACACACGCTCTCACACACTGTCACACATATCCATTTGCAGCCTTCTCTCCCTACAGTCACATAGCCCAGCACTTGGCCCATCAGAAAGAGGACTGGGGCCAGTTTCCTGGGGACAAAGCTCCATTCTGCCACAGTCTGGTCCTACGTTTCTAGGGCACATCCGAGGGTCAGTTTGGTTTTGATCTGCTGCCGTTGGGGCTTTATAGGGTGGGAAGAGGAAAGGGATAGGTTGTGCTTTCATACGGTCGAGGAGAAAAGGGGATGTAAATGGGCACCCAACATTTCTAACTGTAATGTCTTTTAAGCTAATCTCATCGGTTTTTTCATCTCTCTCCTCCACAGCTTTAACCCTCTCCACGCTCCCTCTCTCTCACCCTCTAAACGCTCCCTCTCTCTCACCCTCTACACGCTCCCTCTCTCTCACCCTCTCTCGCTCCCTCCCTCTCTCTCTCTCTCTCTCTCTCTCTCTCTCTCTCTCTCTTCCTTGAAAGTATCTGGGGGATGGGGGGTGCTCCCAGGACTGCACAGGGGTGTCAGTGTTGCCGACTGGGTTTATAGACTCCCTGCCGAGAGCATCTCCTTAAAGCAGACAATGAGGCACATTTATCCAGGCCTGACCGCTCCGACCCCCCAGACTCGCTCCCCTCGGTCCAGACTGGCGGCTCCTTTCAGCCCCTTTCACCAACACTCACAAAGCACCCTGTCCCATCAGCAGCGTGTCCTCACTGCAGAAATAATGAAGTAACTCTATGCACACATCCATATGCACACATACACGCACACACAAACAAACACAGGGATACAAACACAGATACACGCACACACACATACACACACACAAATGCATAAATTCATACAAACTCATACATACGCACACACACACACACACACACACACAGATACACCCACTCACGCACACAGACACACACACACACACACACACACACACATACACCAAAAGCATGAACATCCCTGTGGTCATTACTTTGTTTCCTTTTTTGATTTTACCATTGCTCCATGGAGAAATTCTCCAGCTACATCAAATTTCTTGGTTTTCTTTTGTGAACTGTTTTTTCAAGTTTAAACCACAAATGTTCAATTGGATTAACATCTAATCAAGAACACTGATGTGTTGATTTCACCATTTATTTGTAGAGTTTGATGTTTTGGTATAACCTTAAATTCATCATTCCCTCTATTCTTACAAGGGCATCAGCGCCAGAACAAACAAACCATCCCCAAAGCAAATTAGATCCACCTCCAAATTTCACTGTAGGCATGCTGCTTTTCTCAACACATGCCTCACCTTTTATATGCCAAACATGACACTGGTGAGCATGTCCATGAAGCTCTGTTGTTTTATCTGAAACGCGTCCCAGTCTTCATTGAGATGCAGATTGGGGAATCCATACACTTATTGTGTGAAGCTAAGGCATCTTCCTCGCCTCTTGAACACCATATAAATGCATTCAACATCGGATTGAAAATCGTGTCCAGAAAGTGCCAGACTGTCATGAAGGTTTCAGACTTTTAGCCTTGAATTGGGTTCCCTTACAAATAATATTCTTCACACCACACGCAAAATCCACTTGCGGCCAAAGATAGCTTCTGGAGAAAACAGAGATTTGATTTAGGACAATTTATTATTATATATTAATTATTTCTATGCTGTGATGATAATTGTGCAGAGTCTGTATCCAAACACATGCAATGGAACACACACATTCGAGGAGAAAACACACACATTCGAGGAGAAAACACACACATTCGAGGAGAAAACACACACACACACACCAAAGTACAATTCTAATCGTCCCATCTGATCTTTTTCGTTTTTACAGGTTTATTTTCTTATGTCCAATTTGTTGTTTCCTTCTTCCTATTTCTGATTTGGTTTTATTTTCCACTTCTCTCTCTGTGTCCTCTTACCCTGTTAAGGTGAACAATTTTACTTTGGTTGGGGATGAGTGTGCAGAGGGCAGGGGCTGGGTTTATGCTTTCCCAGTTTGGTTTATGTGCGTATCCTTTCGAAGACCCCTGCCGCGAGGAAGAAGCTTCCTTTCATCCCTTTTTTTTTGCATTCCAATGCATCCCAAACACTCTCCAAACCCCCGTTAAATGTGAAGAGAAAAGAGAGAGAAGTGAGTGAGTGATGGACACCTCTGTTTGTGGGCTCTAGTGTTCCATACGAAAGGCCCCTGTTTATTTCAGTCCTCCACATGAAAATAAATTATATCTCTGTTTGAGAATGCGGGGAAAGGGGAACCTCCTCTAAATTCTATTAGAGACTCAATTGACCAGGAATTAAATAAATAAAAAGATCTCAGTCCCTGCCCCTGCCCTCCACGTCAACACATCAGCTTTCGTAAACGCAGAGACAGACAGATTGAGGAACATTCACCGATAAATACCAAAAACTTTATGTGCAATGTTTTTTGTACAACAATACAATTTTTCATGACAACAACACCATTTATCTTGCTGAATTGTTCCGGTCTGTTAAACACATACTTAGGCTAATAAACATTCCTCTAAGGTTTCAGTTTCTGGAGTAAACATGTAAAAACAACACACACGTATACTCTCACACAAATACACACACAGATTCACACACGCACAGGCACACATACAAACACCCACTTCCGCAAGCACTCACACATCGCGCATGGACTCACGCACACACACGCAGATGCACACACACACACTCGGGAGGCCAATTCTCTACAAAGTTCCTAATGATGAAGCCATTTAGTCATTTTTATCAAAAATGTATGAGAGCACTTCAGTATAGCAAGTCGTATTCAGTACACACAGCCAGAATGAATACATGCAGAATGGAATAATATGACCATCTCTGAGATTCTGCCCTCGGGACTGCAGAGGTCACACAAACAAGAATGTGCTAGGCCCCAAAACAAACTGATAACATATTGTTAACATCAGGAAAACACTGGAGAGCTTTATCATAGCTCAGTTCCAATAACGTTGAACCCTAGGGCTTACTCATTCTTCTGAGGGGTACCAGGGAGGGTGGTTAGGATCTATTGCTAAAAGGGATGGCCGGTTCACCCGGTTCAATGTCCCACTGCTATGTGATCTCTTCCAAGAAACCGTCCTCCACCTATGCCCTGTGGCGAGGTTTGCTTTAGAAAGGGACATTGGACCTGGAGTGGGATGGGGGTGGGTATGGACTACTGGATGACAGAGTCAGGCTTCATACCGACCTCTCTCGTTGAGTTAATAGTCCACCAGGAAGGAACTCTGCCTTTGCTAGATGTCAGCAAACATCACTGAGAACTGTTATATGAACTCAAATTAACCATTTTCTTGACTTTGGTTTATCCGAACTAATGAAAACCCCTGTTTGGGTTTAAAACAAAAGGAAACAAAAGGAACATCTGTGATTGGTAATTCTGGAATCCACTATAAAAGATTAAAAATCTAAGCTCTGTATTTATTTCCCCGATTGTACATCAAAATATTAATTAATTAGCTAATTAACCTTCAACCCCCAGCCACGCCTCAAGGGATTCAAACATAATCCCTCTACACATTCCTCTAATAATAATGACAAACAAATACAGAATATGTACACACACTCACACACTCATACACACACTTTCCCAAACACAATTGTGCTTACATGCACTTCCACAGTCCTTTGCGCCCATACACTCACACTCACATTGACACTCGCACATACAGGCGCACTCAGAGACACACACACTCAACCACACGCTCACTCACAAACACAAGGGCAAACACGCACAAACTTTTCAGTAAATTATGTCAATGTTGGAATCCCCATCGAGAAGGCAAAAAACAAAAAAAGATGTTTACATTTAGAAACAAGTCCTTGTACAGCCTTTCTATGATGGAAGACAAGCAATCTTATTTGATCAGTGAAAAGTCATCTTTGACAGCATTTGTGAGCAAAATGCCAGTAAATGTATATTCAAATTTAAGTGCACAGCGAGAGTGGCATTTTTGTGATATAGAAGACGAAACATAATCAGTCGACACGACCGACTGCTGTGTTTGCAACAGTAATGCAATGTGTGACCATTTTAAGTTTAGTAAAAGTAGATTATTTACATTTATGGTGATTCTGATTTGAATTTGATCTCACCACTTTTATTTATGGCAGGTTTGTTTGCTATGGCTCTTCTAATGTACTGCTTGATAGATAATTGATAGAATATTTTGATGCTAATTTCTAAGTATTCCCTCCCTGTATTCTACATTAATAACGCTAGACACCTTAAATTTGACTTTATATCGCGGCTGGCATTCAGCATTGCACTGCAAACAACCGACCCAGATGACAGAGAGAATGAGAGGTCGAAAGACGGAAGGCACGTGGCACCAGGAAGACATCTTCATCACGCAAATCAAGGGTGACTCCCTGTCCTCCTCGCCTGCGATGCTGACGCTCACACATCACACACGACGCCGCCCTCAACGCACGCTGCGGCTCGCGGATACCGGCCAGAGAGGGGCCTGGAAAGAACCCCTCCATTGAACAGTTTTCCAAACCCATTCTCAATGGCAAGCCACTCCTCCACAACCCCACCAAAAAAAAAATGGCAGAAGATTTGTTACCGGTTAATTCTAAAAGACCGACTTCTGCAACAAAACCATGCTCTTTAGAAGTGAGTAAATGATAGAGAAAATGGAGCTGGAGGTGGGCCGTCAGAGGGGGTTGGAGCCTAATTTCATTGGCCTATAAATCTTCAGAAAATGAAGGCTCATACTTGGATCGGCCCCTCCCTGGCCCTTTGTCTTGCTAATACACATTAGGGCCTGGCTGGCTGCCTGCTTTGAACGCGGCCGAGGTGACTCTGGTACTAAGCTGCAGATGTGGACCCCGGTGCCACCTCATGACCCCTCCCATTGAGGAAAAAAAGCCCCCAACACAGAGGCAGGAATTTGCTCCCCAGCTTCCTGTCTCAAAAGACCTGCAAAGTAATAACAAGGAGAGATAGAGAGAGAAGGAGAGGGAAAGAAAGGGTGCTTTCCCTCCCCCTGTAAAATCAGATTTTCTTCCCCCCAATTCCCTTTCTTCCCCCTTTTTTCTGGTGAGGAACACATACAAACACATACCCACGTCCAGACTGGGCCCGGACGAGCATGAATGCATTTGAGCTTGATTATGAGCGTGTAAAAGGGGCTTTTTTTTCCACGCTAAATAACGGATCATGCACGCTCTGCCGTCTTTGGTTTAGGAAACGTTTCAGGATTTTCGTGAGACAAAAAAAAAGCGAGCGAGAAAGACAGAAAGAGAGGGCCCTTTGGCAGACGGCTCCTCCAAACGACCCAGTGCAAATTAAGCCCACATTGCTTGTAAAAGATTACTTTATTATTTGCAAAGCGCAGTAAAGCTTTCCACACATTACAGATAAAAAAGACGTTGGGGCTTAGTTTTGCCCCAGCAAAGCTAACGGCGGTATATTTGCAGACACGGCAAAGCTGCGTTACGGACAAAAGCTTTTCCGTCGTTGCTAAAGAAGCTCTTAACAAAATGTGAAGCGGGTGCTGGAATGAACAACAGCGGGGGGGAAAAAAGGTGCTCGACTACAGCCAGAATCAGACGGTTCCACAGCCGCTTTTAAACGCTCGCTTCGCTTCAGTGTGAGCAAAAAGCTGCGTGCCAACCCATGACGTGTCCTAGGGCCGTTATGCAATCACGTCACCTTAAAAAAAGAACGAAAAAGAAAAAGGCCGTGCTCTTTGGAGTTTTCTTTTCATGCCACCGTGTGCCAAGCATGCTCGCGTTGCCCGCACATTAAACCACCAAACTGCCGCCCTGCATCTTCACACAGCACAGATGCCACTGAGGCAAAAACCATCCTGCTTAACAATGTGTTTATATGGAAAATAAGTTCAATCCTGCAAACTGATGAGGCTGATTAACACTGGCTTGTTCTCGCCAAGCAATTATCGAACTAGGTGACGTATTTGGGGCTATTCAATGGGCTCAGCTCAGCCCCGACACTGCACATTTGCACCCCACCCAACATGGCGACAAGGGGCTTCAAGTCCATAGGATGGGAATTTTGGAGGTGCAATGACACTGAAAACAGCAGTTTGTACACCCTGCCGCTCCTCGTCGTCTGCTCTCACCCCAGATCAGAAGAACAGCTATACTGGAGGTCTCTCTGTTGACCAGGCCAGAGGGTCTGCTCTGTCTCCTCCAATCGCTGTACTGAAAAAGAGGCTAATGCCTTTCCCTTTTAGATGATCATTTAGAGACAAAAGATTTAGTCTATGTGCAATACACTCTTGCTCTCGTCAGTTAACTATAAGGCTTTCAGAATCTCCTGCTCCACCATGGGACAAATACACGTGTAGCATAGCTTGTTATGAACGGACGATTACGTCACTCCCCACATCACAAGACAAGAGCATGATTAGTTCCTTCAGCTGGGAACTTCCGTCGTCAGCTTAACAACCTAATTGTCTTTCTATTGAACATGGTTGAACCTGTGTGGTGGGACCTTGGGTTGATTCCTAGTCCTGTGTGCTGAAATATCTAGGTGACGTGCACCTGAGAACACACTTGCTTCCATCTCTGGTTTGAGATGTCACTATAAATGTTTCATACTTCTGTGTTTGTTGATAAACTCTTTGCCTTAAAACCATAAATCTATGTGAATAATCTGCTTTTGTTTGATAAAAACGAAATCCACGCTGGATAGAACAAGATTTTCACCTACACAATGGAATGTGCAGGAAGCCGCCACATCTCTGAGCTTCTGTTGGGGGCGGAGGGGGTTGAATTTGCTAGATCCTGGTTGACTCTGCCAAATATCCTCCATGTTAATGCTCAGACTACTAAATTTAGATCCTCTCAAATCCTCTAATTTTGGTCAATGAGGGTTTCTATCCTTGCTCCACGAGGACTCAGTTTTATGCCTTTAATTAGGAAACCACATCTCTCTCTCTCTCTCTCTCTCTCTCTCTCTCTCTCTCTCTCTCCCTCTCCCTCTCTTTTCCTTCTCCAGTGTGTTGAGGGTGAGATGTCTGTATCCCGCATTAAAGAATAGAGCGGCACAAGCCAAAAGCGGGCCCGTCCTCCATGGAGTGGCAGCCATTCCCTATGCCACTGGCTAGCTGGCTGCCCTGCCATCCCAGAATCCTCTCAGTGCTCTCATCCTCCAAATAAAATCTAGAAGAGAAGCGAGAGTGCGGCCGATTTGCTCCCCGAACCACGAATTAGAGCCATGCTGCAACCACATATCAGCTTCCACAACACTCTCACAAGATGTTCACAGCGTTCTGCAAATTACATCGTTGTTTCTAGTCGGTTTACATTGCTTGGTTTCTTTTTATGGGTGCTTCCACCAGATAGAGGGATGTACAAGAACTCTTTGCCTCTCCTACAGAAACATTTCAATAGCTAACATAAATCCATGCATGTCCGCTCATACACACTCTCACATACTCACACAGACACACACACACTTTCCCACATACATGCAAACGCGCACAGACACACACACACACCCACTATCTCACATACATGCAAACACGCACAGACACACACACACACTATCTCATATACATACAAACACGCACAGACACACAGACACACACACACACCCACACACACACACTATCTCACATACATGCAAACACGCACAGACACACACTCACACATTCGCACCCTCTGTCTTGCAGCCTTAAGGGTACGTCAGCACATTCATTATGTGGGTCTCATTTTCCCCCTAAGGAAGATAACAGGTTTATTTGAGATTTATTTGCTGATTGCAGATTTTTGTGTAAAATAATTTCCTTCATCAGGAATGAACCCACTCTCCATAAAGAAGAAAAGCACAACGATCAGTCTAAAGGGAAAAGTAAAAGGAAACCTACCAAACACACACACAAAAACACACACACACACACACACACACACACACACACACACACACACACACACACACACACACACACACACACACCCTGTAGATATTTGCGTTAATAGGATGAATCATTTGGATAATTTGGAGCCTACTTTGCCAACTCCAAACAGATTACAGCGCTGGTAATGATTTAAGGCCTAATTTCAAAAGCAATCAGCTAAATAGTTCTCAGCCTGGGATGGTTCTGATAGAATCAGATAAAAGCTAGTGTGTGAGTGGGGCAGAGAAGGGGTGATGGGGGCATGTTGTAGGAGCTCTCGCTGACTTTTGGAGTGCAGTAAAACATGATCGGACCAGCAGACAGTTCTCAACGCAATGGCATCCATTACCGCTATTACCAGACATTGCTAACGCCCCCTGCCCATCTTTTTCTCTCTCCCTCCCTCTCTCTTTCTCCCACTGCCGGGTTCCTCCAGCACCTCGGGCTAGCCGGAGCACTCCACATCATCGGGTAATAGATCATCTCAGCTGGAAGGGACCCCCAAGCCAGGAGTTAATGAAGCGAAATGAGACTTATTAGCCAAAAAGCTTTAAAGTCACTGACAGGCAATGAGGACTCCGCTGAAGAAAAAATTACACTGGAATAGCAGGGATGAGCAACCAAACAGACACACACACCTACACACGCAACAGTAGCACTGCCACACACACACACACAAAAACTTACACATTCATTCACAACCACAAGCTTGCAACCAACACACACTGATATTACCATGCAAACACACACACACACGCACCTGCCACGCACACAAACACAAAAACGTACACACTCTTCCACAAGCACGAGGTTGCAACCACACACACAAATATTAACACACTTACACACCCACACAAACAAACACAAAAAAGTACACACTCATCCATACTCACTCACACACACACACACACACATGCACACACAAACATTAACACGCATGCACACACACACACACACACACACACACACACACACCCACACAGTAACACGTCTACAAACACACACACACGTACACACACCTGACCACAGGGACCACGGAATTTGCCAGTGACCCTCACTTGGCCACATATTTTAGTAGATCATTTGTACAGGTCTAGGGGCCTGGGGAGCTTAGCAGAATAACACTCAGATAATTGCACGGGAACGACCGGAGTGCAACCTGATTACTGCCATTCCTCATCAGTCTCTCCCTGCCCGATGGTGGGGGCATGCCAGCCTCCAGCACATGACGGCCCAAGCGGCAGGCCAGCTCGGGGTCAAGCACTGAAAGACACATTTCTTCCTGTGGTGTCTTTAGTTCAATGGCACACCTCTGGGGGCAGGTTAAGGGTGGGGGGCAGCTCAGCGTGAAGCAGTAGCAATAGAGTCGGGTGGGGGGGGGGGTGTCTGTTTGTTTTCTTCGCATGGCGTCCTTTGCGAGCGATGACCAAGGGCTTCAGTGGCTACCACTGAAGGTTTCAAGAAATGAGGGATCGCATTTCACTCCATGCCATGCAGCCCCCACCACCGCCCACTCAGCTAATAAAGCATCAGGAGGCAACAGGGGTTTTGCATGACCGACTGCCCCCAGCTCAAATGCTTTGAAGTTCAGTACATCTGGCTGCTGGGCTTCAGGGTCCACTGAGAGGACGTGGCCTAGTCGGCCTCACCTCTGGCAGGCCTCCCTCTGCTTTCCCATCCAACCTTGCACCTGCCCTGGCACTCACGTCCCCACCTTTCTTTAAATCCTCCCCACCCAGATCACCTGTGCCAGTGCAAACACCTAGTTAGCACGTGTAAGGTTGTGACAGTGACGGTGGTGTGACAATGTTATGGTAGTGAGACCATTTAACACTAGTGAGACAATGTGATGATGGTGCAACCATGTGATGTAGTGGGACAATGTGACAATGGAGGAAAAATGTGACGATGGTGGGACAATGTGCTGCATGGTAAATGATAGCAAAGAACAGTTGCAAACTGAAGGTTGTTGAGGAGTTTGAAATAGATCAAAGCTCTTTTTGAAATTTGGGCAGAGACTCATGTACAAATGCTGCTGGGATATACGCATAAAAGGTTTTCCAGTCGATTAAAAGAGCGTGGCTTTAACCGCACTGCTGAACAATAAAAACCAGCGAATAAAAAACATGCTGTAAATGTGATTTTCTTCTGTTCTCAGTACAATTGCAGTGTGAAATGAATGGGTAGTACACTGAATACACTTGAAAAGATGGACGTTTTTTCAATATGTTTCCAGGTGTGCTCTGCAAACTTCTAGTGTGAAAGCAGGATGTTTCCCAAGTGAAGCACTGGGCACACTTGGTAAGTGTAGCATACTTGGTATACTTGTGTAGCTAGTGTGAAGAGAGGGTTAGTACATCAGAATAAATTTAGAGAAAATTATAGTTTAACCATAATGTAATACAATAATTTTTTTTTTTGTCTAAGATCATTTGTGGGGACGTAAACTACAAGGATATATACACACCATTACCAAGTAATGAAAAAAAAACCCTCTTATTATTCTTGAGGAAAAGTCAAAGCTTACATCCTGATGGCTTTCCACTGAATATTATATCCAATATTGATATTGATCAATACTTGATAAAATATTGATGCAAATTACTTAAATTTAAACTATGAAGTAGGGTCTCTATTTGACAAGCAAATGACCCCTGGTGATAACTGTGGGGTGAAGAGCCCCAGGTGACCCTCCAAATTGTTAGTCTCCGCAAAGCAACAACAGAAAAAAAGCCACAGCCGCAGTTCCGAGACCGTGTGACGAAGTGTACGGTAGCCATGTGGTGAGCAAAGAAGAGGACACACAACCTCAGCCCTTACAGAAAGCAGAATATTTCCCCCAGGGAGCGTGTAGGCCAGAGATAAGCTCCCCCACTGTCACATGTCTACTTGCCCCGCCGAGGGAGTGGTTATCTCCCACCGTCCTGCTGGACGACCTTCCCCTGATAACACACCACAGCCAGGAAGCATATTTGTGCAGGTGGGCCAGTCTCCAGGCTAGAAAACCCACTGAAAAAGAAGCTGGAGAGAAACAGAGGATTTGCGGCTAACCTGTAGTCCACAGGGGAGAGTGCATGTAGTGGGAAGTGGAAGGGATACAATTAGTCTACAAGGGAGCAAACGCTGAGATGTGGAGGTGGGGATCCCCACCGGACCTCCAAAACACAACCCAGGGCCACTGACCTATCAGTCCTAGCCCTGAACAAACAGCAGGTAATTGTCTGAATCAGGCAGGTCGAGATCTTTATCTCTATGTCCCAGTCTGTTTGTAAACCCCCCCTATTCAGGATGCTTCCTCTGTCATTAAAAGGGCTGGAGTACCGATGCTATAAGATTACATCAGGTCTGAGACTAATTTCCCCACCACCGTTTGACTACCTTATCTCTTAGCCAAGGCCAATGGTCTGTATGAAAAGGGGCTGAATTTCTTTTATAGCTGAGACATTTTCTTAATTTCTTTGGTAATGTTATCCTCTCGGTTACTCCCCGTGCCAGACCCTTTTGGTTTCTCTCTTGAACATTCAAAGTGACCGCCTGGGCGTCCCACCCAACACTGGAGCTGACCCCTTCACCGTTTTCGGCCTCCCCTGAGGGAGAGCAGCAGACAAACAAAGGGCCGACCCCATCACCCAGATGCTGGGAGTTCTGCCTCCAGTCACCACTGTCAAGAGCCTGATGTGGTCCAGATCTTCATATGCATAAAAAACACATCAAGAGAGCAAATTAAGGGTGTCACCACCATGAAGGCTTATAGAACATGGAGACGATGCAGAAGGACCAAGCATCCCCCCCATTACCTAGAGCAGTCCAACAAAACAACTTCCCAGACCTTCATGCTATGAACCCTGTTCCTGCTTACAACGGGTGGGATTTATTGGACTGGGCTGATAACTCCAAGACAATTCAGGACTGTGCACCAAAACAAAATAAAATTAGCTCAGTTGGGGTTCATAAGAATTATAACATACAATTCCTTTTCTTTTACAATTTTCCAAGTGTTAATGTCATCACAGGTTATTGTAATTCAGATTTCTACTGTGCTAAGGTTAATTTGTTAAATAGTTCACTATGAAAAAAATGTTTTGTGTATGCTTAAGAAAACTCATACTATAGGTAACACGTTCAGGTAGTTCTTCTTTTAACAATACCTACATTAATATTATCTGCTGACTGACACAAGCAAATAAGGGCCATAAAGGCAGATTAAGAGTTTAGACAATTATTCTTGATCATTAATGGTAAATGAGCTTGTGAAATGTTTTACTGGCTTTACTTTCCAATTACCCAGGTAATTTATCTTAGACTAGATATTGTATAAGTTCCTTGATACATTTTTTCAGTTCATATTCAGAATTACAGCTCTGGTATATTCCAGTTGTCATTAGACCAGACTGTGTCTTACATAAGGCAAAACCATATTCTCCACTCGGTTGGTGGGAGAGGGATGGAGGGCTAAAGAAATGGCAATATCGGTGAGTTGCTACCGCTGCTGTCCTCGAGACGAGAACATTTTAAAAACGACCATGACAGCTGTTCATGTACCCCTCAGCGAGAAGTGACGGGGAGGCCATTGTAAAACACCAGACCTCATTAGCAGAGCATGTCAGACGGTCTCGTTTCACTCCTCCAGTCTTCAGCCCTGTCGTTTGCTGTCAGTCCAGTTTCATCAGGCCAAGTCCCTTCTGTCATCCCCGCCTCCCTGCCCGGGCAGTGATGGGTTGACAGGTGACAGGTAAGGAGATCACCCCTGCCAACCCAGGACTCCTCGTCTGAGCCTGGTGGAGCCCTGCCTGAGGCTGTCGACCACCCCCGTTTCCAGATTGAACGAGGGAGCTGCCGTGGTCAAAGTGCATGTGTGGACAAAATGAACCATGTGTGCTCGATGATGTCACCGCAACATCTGTGACACGACGCGTGGCGCACTCAAAACACAACTGGTACTTTCCAAGCGGACAAAAAACAGAGCTGGAGCTACATGGTACCGCTTGATGTTCACAAAAGGACTGGTGTGCTGGTGTGAAATTATATGACAGAAAAATCTGCAAACTGCAAATACAATGAAATGTTGTTTTAATTTGAATTTAAGTGTTTTAATACTACAGAACTTGAGCAAGTGAAACACTAAAGGAACCCCCCCATCAACCCCACTTAGACTGGCTCCAATCTCCAGGCAGGGCCCAGCTTGCTCCGTTTGACCTGAATCAACCGTTCCATTACTCTGCATTCCCTCAGGGGGGTGTCAATCCCATAGCATTTGACCCCTGACCCCGCTCTATCAGGACATGGGGGTAAAACAAGCCGGCTCTTTACTGCGCCCCCTCATCCTCCATTTGGAGCTCATCAGACCACTCCTCAGATGGGTACTGACTGCACCCTCTACCACCCACACTTTCTCCCTGCAATCATTTCCTTCTCTCTCCCACTCCCCTTCTTTCTCTCCGTGTTGAGCCTGCCCTCAGTCATTTTCAGATTCAGTCTCGCACTCGCATGTCATAGCTGGTTGGTTTGAAAGGCAGTTCATTACAGAACGATGGTTAGCTGGTTTGACTAGAAGTTGTGTGCTGCACAAACAGTTAGGACCACTTCTGGAGAAACGGCATACATCTCTGTATACTGGCTATCAATAGCCCAGTTAAAAAGTGAGCCGTGGGAGGGCTCTATAGAAGCTCCTACACCAATACTGCCTGATTATGTGTTAATGTCCACCTCTTTCCTGCCATTCCTGTTATATCTCCAGCCTAAAGGAATTTGCCTCATATTTTCTCAATCACACGGGATTTGGATTTGACTTGGTGTGACCCCGTATGAAGCGGATTGAACAAAGAGAGATTTTATCAGACTTGAACTATAGCGATGACCCATAAGTAATGGGACAGTAAACAGACAACATAGAATTGGATGGAACATCGAGGCCCTATCAGGGTTGCAGCTTGTTAAAGGTGTTACTTGTTGAACAGATCTCATGTTACTCACAAGCAGTCTGTGGCCCTCTCATCGTTTATCTCGTCAGATGTCTAGAAGGGTGCTCTCTTGCTCAGGAAAGTGAGAATACCAACATCCAACTGGTTGGGGGCATCAGAGACTTTGTCCTCAAGGGGGGTTTTGATTTTGCTACCTGTTGTGTCAAGTAGGACGCAAGACTCGTGTACTTATAAACGTCATTGTTTATTAAGTGTCAGAACAAGACACTCACTAACATGTGCGTCTTTCACTAAACCATACTCCTGTGTCCTTAGCCAAACCTGTCCCCCCAGGAACCGTTAGCCGATATCCCACAGTTCCCCATTACGTCACCCTTGTAACATCGAACATACAAACTCTAAACATAACATTTCCCCCCCTTCTTTAAACACCATTAGCCAGGCACATAGTCCTTTATCCATGTAGGCTGTTGTCTAGCCATCTGAAGTCGCTGTACAACTGGAGGAGTCCTGAGAGGTGCAGGTGGGGCTGCCTGTCCGTTGTCAAACCCAGCTGGGGGCCGCCAGGAAAGGAGGGAAGGAGTGCTCCCCCCGCCTTGTGCTTCTGTTGGCGCTGGAACCTTCCTAAGGCGATTCGCATGCCAGCGTGACCCATCTTGCAGACAGTAAGTAGCTGGACCCAGCTTTTTCCGAATCTGTGATGGTTCTGACCATCGAGGCTGAAGCTTGCTGTGACGCCGGGGAAGCCAGACACGCACCCAATCCAGCTCCTGCAATGTGGATGGTTTGGCC
>JAOVYW010073917.1:0-19147 GCA_025775045.1 Hiodon tergisus
TACAGACCTCTACATGCTTTGTAAGTGGGAAAACCTGCAAAATCGGCAGTGTATCAAATACTTGTTCTCCCCACTGTGTGTGTGTATGTATATATATATATATATATATTGAGAAGGTGTGGAATTACCGCTGTGCCCGAGGAGACCCTTTCTGCTGCTGGGGAGCTCTGTGGGTGGTTGTTGAAAGTGGCTGCCAATTTCACAGATTCTCTCTTCAAAGTAGGAAGTAGGAAGAGAAGCCATCAGTGGCAAGACAGGAGGGAGCCAGTGGAGGAGGGGAGTTAAGAATGGAAGGTGGAGAGGAGTTTATTACACGCAACCTGATTTCTGGGTTACTAGAACGATACATTTGGAGTGGTGATGGCAGATGAGAAAGCCGAGACGAAAGGCTGGTCAGGTCAGCAGGGGGTTTCAATTTCCACCAATTCCTCTCTGAAGCTCGCAGTTCAGTCTATGTGCAGTGCTGTTATGAGCTCTGAGATTTCAAATATTCACCCAGATATAACCATTGTACCCTTTCAAGCGTTATGTTTTATTAAAGAGATTTTTGAAGTTAAATCTATTTTATTAGTAGCTGTCAAAAAGTTACCTTCTTACATTTGTATTTTAGCATCATCAAATGAAATACACCTGGGATTAAAAACTAAAAACTGAATTACCATTTAGGTGATAAGTTTCCCAAAAACATTATTATTTACTTAATTATTATTTAAGTCTCTGAAGTAATACAAAAAAGTTTTCTTCACGTTTCCAGACGAATTAGAAAAGGAATTTTTTTTGTTGTTGCTTTTTTGTATTACTTCAGACTTAAAACTAAGCCTCTCATTTGCTCTGTGATGAAATAAGGATTCTAAGAATTATGGTAATATCTCAATATCTACCTTAAACTGTCTTGCGTACAGCTGATGAATACAGATGACCTTGCCAGTTTTCACATAATCTCTACACCCTGTTTTAGGTGTTCATTAACAGCTTAAATATACACAACAGACCCCAATAATAGCCTGAAGTACTACAGACCTCAATTCACAGAAACTACTTCATTGCAAACTACTGTGTGTATTAACTGTTACCTCGAATAACAATTTATGAAGAAACATACAACTGAGTGTACGCATTGGTCATCCTAGTGATGCATTTGTGCTGTCCAACTCTTGGGGATCTACGTCTTCCACAAGCAGTAGCTCATTTGCTATTTGTCCGATGCAGGTGAATTATTTAGCGCTGATGCCGAGGAGGGTAATTTTAACTACTACAAAAAACCAAGTGGGAGTTGTATTCTTGCTAGGGATCTACAATGTAACATTGGATCTTCTATGCGAAAAAAGAAAGCAAAATGTGGACACTGATATGACTCTCACTAACATGATTCGCGGAAGTGATGGCTAATGAACATAGCAGTCTACTTTCTGATGAGTGTATGTGCTCAAAGGGCTGTGCTCGAGTGTATGTGCTTGAAGGGAGGTTTTGTTAGGGCCTGCAGCACTTCAAAATCTGGCTTGCCAGAAAATGTGCCCCAGGTAGGATGGACTCCACTTTCATGTGGCAAGCTGAAGTGGCTGCTAAATAGACCATCAGGGTTGAATGCCTTCATTAAGCAGGTCCTGTAGAATCACTGCCATAGGAATGGTAATGGGATCGTCGTCCCAGGCCACGCAACACTTTTGGAACACCCAGGCATTTTGCAAGGTGTTTACGACCTCATCCGACACCAAGACGGCTCAGACTGAGTCACTCACAGCCGTGGGCTGGACGGGATGTGGTGCCACAGAGTGCTCACGGCGATTGGGCAACTCAAACAGGAGGCCGCACAGGGACTGCATCAGAGATGCGAAACATGGTCTTCTGGGTCAAGGCGGAACCACTAGCAAATCTTGGGCCCATTCCCACCTGATTTTTTCCCCTATTGGGATATCACATCTACTCCCATGCAGCATGTGTCCATCCTGAAGCCGTCACTTGGTGCACTTACCACTCTTGGCATTATGAACTACCCGGATAGAAAGAAAAAGATTGTTAGACAAAATAAGAAGCTTATTTTCTGGATGCCTATTACCATGGGCTTGTAGAGGACATAAGAGGCTGGAGCTCTTTCAGCAGGAGGTTAGAAACTTGGCATGGTTCAGACCCAACTGCCATAAAAGCCAATCAGAACACTAATCGAAACGTTAGTGTTGACAGAAGGACAATAATCGAAAGGCACTGTAAGAGCAGGCACCTTCCTTAGACAACAAAGTGAAGTCCGAAGGTAGAGCTAGCACCAGAAATGTAGACACCACAAGTGGGAAATTGGCAAGGACCACAGGCTGGGTGTTGCCAGGTAGCCAGAAATCATGCCAGAAATTGTGGTGAACTGAGCAATACCTATGGGAATATTCACAAAAACAGGTACCTAAGTACAATATTTACGACATACCCTCAAACAAATTTGCAAGCAAAGTTGTACAAACTGCAAAAGTAAAGTTACTTGTTGAGTAAAGCACAGAAAAATTCCAGCCAAGTTAAGTTATCTGACTAGAAAGCCAAAATGAGGAGTAAATTTTTTTACTGCACCCGAGAAGCTGCGACACTGCGAGCTGCAGGCTTCCACAAACATACAAGATTCAAGGCTACGAAGCTAAGCAGTAATCAAACAGTAACACTGAAACCAAGTTTTAATTACAAGGAATGATTAATTTAGGTATGGCGGCGCAAAGACCAGAATGCATTACTATTTTAATAAATTTTTTATTACTGTATCAGTTTTTATTTAACAAGTAACTCTTTAGAGAGCTAATATGATAACTAGTGAATTATCATACAAGTAAACATTGAAGAAATGTGCAGATTTTCACATTTCTTAAATTTTCTGTGTAATTTCTTTAACTGAGTGTGCCACATAAAATCAATCAATAAAATCTATGTACAGCAGAGACGCCCCAGTGTTTGCTTGCATCAAGTTACTGTGACAACCACGGGGCGTACTGGCTGCGCCGCACGCAACAGAGAGAGGAATGTACACAGTATGTTCATTAGCTCGGAATGAGCGGTTCTTTTTATTCGCCAAAACTGGTGTCGGTAAAACTCAACACAGATTCCTCCCGGTTCGGGGTATAAGAAAACGAATAAACACAACAGAAATTCCTCCTGGCTCGAGGCAAAAATAATGACGAAAATCTTCAGAAAAGAAAATTAAATCGTCCTCCTTGCTTGAGGGTACTCGGAACTCACTCTCGCCCGTCTCCTGGCCGGAGCTGAAAAAACAGAGCACACGTTTTTCACGATCGGCATTCGCTACCTTAGCTTTGCTCTCACCTGTAGCTTCCCCGGTGCTGACCTCTTCTCCTTGTGTTTGCGAACCGCCCCTCAAGAACCTGCCCCCGAGCTTGAGGGGGGAGCTGCTTCTGCCGCATCTGCCGTCTGTAAGCCCCGGGGTTGCCACACACCCCCTCCCCTAGATGCAGGCCGGGGTCCCCCTGGACTGCCCACAGGCAGGTGTCGTGCCTCGACAGGGCGTCGGCATTCGCATGGGCTTTGCTCTCATGTGGCAGGTACTTCCTACTGATAAAAGTTATCGGGTGCTCCTCCCCATTCCGGACTTGGGAGAGGACCGCCCCCAGACCCACTTCTGATGCATCCGTATGTACCAGGAATGGATCCCCGAAGTCCGGGGTTACCAGGACCGGCTCAGCACAGAGGGCCCAACAGAGTAGGGTGAAGGCTTCCTCTGCGGCCTCGGTCCAAGTGACGCGTTCTGGGAGCATCTTCCTCATCAGGTTGTGGAGGGGGCCTACCAGGGTTGCAAAGTGGGGAATGAACCGCTGGTAATAACCCACAAGCCCCAGGAAGGACTTCACCTGTTTCTTCGTAGTGGGCCGAGGCCATGCCAGGATCGTCTCCACCTTCGGTTCCTGGGGACGCACATTACCCCGCCCAATCCGGTACCCGAGGTAGGAGGCCTCCTCTAGACCCAGGCGACATTTCTTGGGGTTGGCTGTGAGTCCTGCGGCCCACAGGGCACCGAGGACAGCTCGCAGCTGCCGCAGGTGCTGCTCCCAGGAGCTGCTGTGGACCACAATGTCGTCCAAATATGCCGCTGCATAGGCTTGGTGGGGTCGTAGGACTCGGTCCATCAGCCTCTGGAACGTGGCCGGGGCTCCGTGCACCCCAAAGGGTGGTACGGTCTAGTGGTACAGGCCGTCAGGGGCCACGAAGGCCGTCTTCTCCCGGGCTTGGAGGGTCAGGGGCACCTGCCAATACCCCTTTGTGAGGTCGAGGGTTGTTATGAAGCGGGCCGGTCCCAGGCGCTCGATCAGCTCATCGACCCTGGGCATGGGGTAGGCATCGAATTTTGAGACCTCATTGAGCTTCTGGAAGTCGTTACAAAACCGGGAGGAGCCATCCGGTTTGGGGTCTAGAACCACGGGGATGGACCAGGCACTGTGGGACTCCTCAATGATTCCTAGGCGCAACATGTTCCTTACCTCCTCGCGGATAGCATTCCACCTGATAGCGACCCAAACACCCCATTCCGTCTGGATGTCGTGGTAGGCGAGCGTGATTCACCCCGGCAGGTCCGAGAACACATCTCAGTGCTGGAGGACCAGCTGCTCGCCTAGTGGGACCTCTGGGAGTGGAGAGTGAGCCGCACTCGGCAGGGTCGGCAGGGCAGAGGTCTGGGGAGCCGGCTGTCTATGCCACTTTTTAAGCAGGTTAATGTGGTAGACCTGCGTCGGCTTGCACCTGGTTGACGCACTTGGTAGTTTACCTCCCCCACCCTGGCAACCACTTCGTACGGGCCCTGCCACTTGGCCAGGAACTTGCACTCCGTCGTGGGGATGAGCACCAGGACCCACTCCCCCAGCTGGAACTGGTGCACCGGTTGTAGACTCGGGCCTGTGCCCGCTGGGCTTGTTGGAGGTGCTCCCTTACTACGGGCCAGACTTGGGCCATTCGAGTCTGCATCTTTTCAATGTGGTCGATCACTGAACGGTGGGGGGAGGGCTGGCTCTCCCAGGCCTCCTTAGCTAAGTCCAACAACCCACGGGGCCGCCTCCTGTATAGTAGCTCAAAGGGGGAATTTATTTTCTGCCAGCCATCGAAAAAAAAAGCTGTTGAAAAGCAATAATTAAACAAAAGCAAAAAATGCAATCAATTAAATACAAATGATTGTTTTAGACTTTGAGCGTTTATAGCGAATATCCTCACAGTATTCAATTGAATACTAATTAATGTACATAACAATCAATAGGGTTTTGTTAACCGCTCTTTGAAAGTGTTACTGCATTCCAGTTGATGTTAAATCAGAGTCATCAGTTTTCATTTGCATATTTCTCCTAAGAGAAGCAAACTGATGTTGCATATGCACTTTTCATCAAAAGCCACTACTCTCCTTGTGTGGAACTGGCTGTTGTGAAATGCTGCTTTGTGCATATAGTTGGAATGGCACTTAAAATCAAAACAAGGTGTTTGCTGATCAGTTTTATTTCCTAGATGAAATGGCCAGGACTGCACTGGAGATACCCCTCTTCGGATTTGCTCAAGAAGAGCAGAATATTGATAGAAGCTGACAAGCAAGGGGAGGTAGAGTAAAATGTATTCAGTGTTTTTATGACAATTATGACCAATTAGGGTGGGCCACCTAATAGAGAGGTAACCGCAAGCAAAGGTCTTTGATCACCAGATCCTCCTGAATATACTTGAATGTGATATTGGTAGTAAAGAAATAATTAAAGTACCCTCTCCTAGTTTAAGTCATACATCTCCTTCTGATCTGTGGTGGACTACTCTGTGGAGTTTCAGACATTAGCGGTGGGGAGTTTCTGTGGATCTGTGCTGGATGCCTATTACCATGGGCTTGTAGAGGACATTAATGATGAGCTGATCGCAATGGAGCTTCCAGAGTCACTGGATGGTCTGGTTGCACTCACTCTCTGGGTGGTTCGGAGGCGCTGTGAGAAAAAGAGCACTGCAACCCCTTGTCGCTCCGTCTTTCCGTCCTCGTCGTACCTCAGCCAATGCAACTGGGTCGAGCCAAACTCGATCCAGCCAAGAAACAGCAATAGATTCACAAACATCGCTGTCTATATTGCGGTCAACTGGGACATCTCGCCTTGGCTTGCCCAGTGGAAGGGCTCACTGGTAGAGAAGAGGCCGAAATACACCTCCCCAGAGATCCCCCAACAGACTGCCACAGTTCTTCTCCGGGATTAGTTGATCAGTGTGGCCGTTCTATTGGATTCAGGAGTGGATGAGAGTTCCTCAGTGTGGATGTGGCTCACCAATTGAGGATTGACACTGTTCCTCTGTCCCGACTAAGATCTCTGAGTGCCCTGAACAGGAGATGACTCACAAGACGGTTCCAGTGAAACTATTGCTGTCAGGAAACCACCATGAGGTGGTTGAACAGTGGATTCTCCCAGACTCTCAGATGCCCCTGGTTCTCAGCTATCCCCGGTTCGCTGAATACAATCCAAGGATAGACGGGAGGACTGGGGCGATCATGGAGTGGGGGTCTACCTGCCTCACCCGTTGCCTCCTCTCAGCTCGGCCCTTCCTGAAAGCAGTAGGGAGGAGAGAGACCAGTGTGCCTAAATCTATCACGGGTTGAGGGAGGTGTTCAACAAGGCTCGAGCCGCACCGCCCGTACGACTGTACAATCGATCTCTTGCCCGGTACGACCCCTTCTCGGGGTAGACTGTACTCACTCATTGTCCCGGAGACACAGGCTATAGAACAATACATAGAGGAGTCCCTCGCTGCAGGACTAATCCGCCCGTCCACCATTTACCAGGTGCTCAATAATATTACAGTGAAGAACCGGTATCCCCTGCCGCTCATCTCTTCGGCCAGCTAAATTCCTGCAGGGAGCCACGTTCTTCACTAAGTTGGATCTCCGCAATGCCTACCATCTTGTCTGCATCAGGGAGGGGGACGAATGGAAGATGGCATTCAAAACCCCCCAGGGCCACTATGAATATTCAGTGATGCCTTTCGGACTCACTAATGCTCCAGCCGTGTTTCAGGCATTTTGCTGCGGGACATGATCAACAGCTTTTGTGTACCTGGATGACATTTTGATCTTCTCCCGCTCCCTAGAGGAGCATGTTGTTCAGGTTCGCCTGCTATTCGTCAACGTAGAGAAATGCAAGTTCCACGCCTCCACGGACACCTTCATGGGGTTTGTCGTTGCGGAGGGGAGTATCCAGATGGACCCAGCCTATGGAAGAGGCGGTGCTGGATTGGCCTCGCCCATCCACTAGGAAGGAGCTGCAGCGTTTCCTGGGGTTCACTAACTTTTATCGACATTTCATCTGGAAGTTACATCCCTGTGTCTTCTTTTCTAGAAGGTTTCTCCCGGCAGAGAGAAACTACGACGTGGGAAATCAGGAGTTGCTGGTGGTGAAGCTGGCTTTGGAGGAGTGGAGACACTGGCTGGAGGGGGCAAATAAACCATTCCTGGTTTGGACTGACCGCCGGAACTTGGAGTACATCTAGTCAGCTAAAAGGCTGAACTCCCGACAAGCAAGGTGGGCCCTTTTCTTCACCTGATTCAACTTTTCTCTGTCCTACTGTCCTAGCTCCAAGAATGTCAAGCCAGATGCCCTGTCTTGCAAATTCGGCTTGGACAGGGAGGTCGGAGACCAGGAGCCAATCCTGCCTCTTGTGGCATCTGTTTCCTGGGAGGTGAAGAATCTAGTTCAGGAGGCGCAGAATTCTCACCCAAGCCTGAAGAACTGTCCACCGGATTACTTGTTTGTTCCCCAGCCCGTCTGGTCCCAGGTTCTGTAGTGGGGCCACGCATCCTGGCGAAGCAGGCACCTCCAGCGACATTTCTGGTGGCCTTCACTCCGAGGACACACAAGCCTTCATGGCTGCATATCCAGTCTGCGCCCAGAACAAGACTTCGCGCCAGCCAGCTTCGGGACTTCTACAACCCCTACCAGTCCTTCATCATCCATGGTCCCACATCACCTTGGACTTTGTGACGGGTCTTCCCATGTTGGATGGCTACACAACCATCCTCACAGTAATCGACCGATTCTTGAAGATGGCATTTCATCCCGCTACCTAATCTGCCCTCTGCCTAGGAAACCGCCCAAGTCCTCCTGCAGAATGTCTTCCAGATCCACGGGTTGCCCATGGATGTAGTTTCTGACCAGGGTCCCCAGTTCTCAGCAGGTTTCTGAAGGGCGTTTTGGCAAGCTCCTGGGTGCAACGGGGAGCCCCTCCATCCAACGGTCAGGTGGAGGGGACCTGGAGACCTCCCTGCACTGCCTTGTCTCCGCCAGTCATGGAGCCGACAGCTGTTGTGTGTGTACTCAACCCACAACAGCGTACTCAACCCCCAGTCTTCCCGGAATGTGAGGAGGCGGTGGAGGAGCCGTCGGTACAGCAGTTCATAAGGCGGTGTCAACGAATCTGGAGCAAGGCCCGTTCCACCCTTCTGCGCACGGTTCATCAGCCCTTTCTGCATTGCCCATGTCCTGGGCTGTTCTGCTTTTTTTTTTTTTTCCTGCCCCAGTCTCTGCGGGTCTACCCAATCTTCCATGTCTCCTGCATTAACCCTATGCGGTTTTGTCCTCTGTAGGGTATTTTCAATGCTTTCAACTGTAAAAACATGAATTGAATACCTTGATCAGGTGTTTCCAAAGATTGTGAAATATAACCTGATGTAACTGTTTTTTTGTCGGGGGTGTTTTATTGGTTCAAACCAAATTCTGGAAGCCCTGAACATGAATGATTATTGTTAGGTTATTATTATTATTACTATTATTATTATTATTAGATCTGAATCAAACACCAATATTGTGATGCAATCATATTCCACAAAATTAATTACCTCTGATCCAATGTTGTTGGTGTTAGTAGTCATAATTGCAGGACTGTGGCATTTACACACAAAACTACTGATAAATGTTTACCACTGTGACAATACAAGTAACCAATGTCGGGGACAATTCTTGTTTTCCTCGCCAAATTTTGTTTTCTTTGCGATTTCAGTATCAATACAATGATAATATTGGAATAACATTAAGGGATAAAAACTTCAACCTTACTTTGCACAGTTCTAATTCCTAACACACAGCAGAACTCTTACTTGATTACTGTAAAAGATGCCCACCTGGGGGCACTGTATATCTGACAGAAACTGGACGGGTTTGTGAAAGTTACTCTGGTGAGTGGTTCAGTTCTCCCAACACCCAATGAATACACCCTGTACATGCCTATCTAGATCACTATGATTCCCTTTCTAAGCCTGGCCCAGGAAGTTACTTCGTCAGGTCGGACCAAACACAGGCTGAAAACTGAACCAATGTCCATCTGTAGTGGTGCTCCTCCTGAGGGAGAACCAGGAACCTGTTCAGCTGTTGTTGTCTAGGGACCGTCAATAACACTGGCAAGTAAATTGGAGCATGTAGAAATAAAAATCCCAAAACTGAGGTATCGTGGTGAAACTGTTTCCCATGTACGTAGACTGGGGTGTTTGGAAATACAGTAGATTTCAGTTAATTGGGACACATCGGGAATAGAGCAATTTGGCTCAGTTAAGCGGCTGCCCCAATTAATGTGAAGTAAGTAAAAAGGTACACATATACCGCTTAAAAAATGTCCTGAAAAATACACAAAATACTGTTTACTGAGCAACATTTCCATTTTTGAAATGTTTCCTGTTGTCCTTTCCATAATACCCATTCCTCTCTCAGTTCATCTTGCTGCTGTATCACAGATGCGATTATAGATTTTGGCACTCCAGTGATCTCTGCCAGTTGGTGATGACTAGTCTTAGACGGCTGGCTTTTGATTTGGTTGAGTAAGATAATTTTGTAAGCTAGTGTCAAATCTTTCCGTGGCATCTAGTCAGGGGTCTGAAATTTTACAGGTAAAAGTTGTTACTGATTGAAACAGCGATAACTCAGCAATGAACACAGTGGCCGCCAGCGCTCCACTGAAGTAATGGCCGCCACGCCATAAGTGTGTTCACATGTGTATACATGCCATCTATCGATCACTGTCCCAATTCAGCGGCATGGCATCCCAACTATGCGAAGCAAATTCTGTGTATTATTTTTTTTTAAGATTTGTCCCAAATTAACAGCTGCCCCAATTAACCGGTGACCCAAATAACCAGAATCCACTGTAATACAATTGCCCCCTTCAGACAGTACACTTTGACAAAATCAGACACATTTACTATTAGCCAAATAAACCAAAATGTTTTGTCAACAGCCTTGCACCAAAAATGGCAATAATTTAAACTGTTAACTAACGCAGTGGGGCCAGAACACCGCCTCAACTTTTTTCGACAAGTTAATTCACACTCATTTTGGTCACTCTCTTAGTTTGCAGTTCTCTGCCCACCAGAGTGATCTGTTGGCTTTCCTTAATGTCAACAGGCATCCCACCATTCAATAACACCAGTACAATTTGGGGAATGTATTTTTTAACACCGCCATTTCTTAAAGAGCTTCCACCTAATTTTCACACATCCCTCCCCTCAGCTCAAACCCGGGAGAGTGCATCTACATTTGCATTCTTCAGACCACTTCTGTATTCAATCCAATGATCCAAAAACTGCCTTCAAAAACCATCTGGTTGCCCTGGCGTTCTTTCCCTGATTCTACTTCATCAATTTTATTGGAGAATGATTGAAGACAGCAGTACAATCCTGACCATACAAATAATATCTTAACGACCCTATCCCCCATTTGACTGCTAAATACTCCTTCTGCACAATAGCATTCTTCCGTTCCCAACCAACTCATGTGATAAATGGGGTGCCCCACCCATTTAGTACCTGGGAGAGTACCGGGGCAGCTGGTGGTTTATTGGTGGACAGGCTTGTAACCGAATGGTTGCCGGTTCAAGTCCCCCCTTGCCGATGTGTACTTAAGCAAGGTACTTAACCTCAATTGCTTCAGTTCTTAAAACAGAATTGAAGGTAATAAGCTCTGGTCAAAAGTGAATGGGCAGTCACATTTTTCTTTACTTCTGCAAGGTAGTTAATATAGAAAAGGTAATTAAAATCAAAACCGTTTAATCTTAAATGATGTACTCTTTTAAATAACAAAAAGTAAGATATATAGTTTTCAGAAATATATACCTGCCTGCTACCAACCTTCTATCTCCACTAATTTCACCAATTAATGTCACAGCATTCACGTTGGCTTAGTGACATAAATGACAAATTTTTAGTAAAATATATTTCTCCCAGCCTCACTCATTTGATTAAATAAATTTAATGAGGCTTAACAAGTAGCACTAAACCCCTTGTGAGTATTTATTGTTATATTTTGCTTCATAGACTTTTGGGAATTTGGGGCACTGAAAAAAAAAAAACTTTTCCTTTAACAATGCATGCAACGTACAAGAGTGAGTTATTAGCAAGGTTAAGAAAGAGCTGACACAGTCAGAAGACATTCCTGCTTTGAGCATAATGTATTGTTTATGACAGCTGATCAGACATGATGTCCTGCATCTACTTAATGGCAGAATTCCACAGCTTGCTTGTTCAAGTGTCTAATTCATAAACCTGGGCCGTGTCTTTTAGCAGGGTCTTTTATATTTAATAGTAAAAGCTTTTCCGGGAGGAAACTTGCTTATCTTCTTGGCAGAGGGTTCATTGCTGTATCTTGTACATGAAGGAACTACTGTTTTTGTGCATAACAATTCAAATTTCTGACACTCACCACATGGAAAATATGTCACCGAATATCTGTCATGGTCACACAGAAATAAGTCACTGTTCTGGAAAGAATTTCCAAGATAAACATTTGTTTATAACTATGTACTCTATATGTAATAATAATGATGTGAAATGCATGCATTTGCATGCAAATAATTTAATCATTATACATACCCTAATTGGAATATATTAACATAAATATTTGATTACATTTTCAATTTTTTAAAATATATTTTGTTTTGTATGTAAATTTGGAGATCTGCCTCACTTAACACACAAGTCAACCGCTTGAAGCATGTGTTGAGAAGCCGGGATAGTCACAACATGGTGAATGGTAACATAGGACAGCTTCCTACATTATGAATACTTAGCTAGCAACTGTTGATTGTTGAAATGAGGCTTACTATTTCTTTTGACAACTGAACTAAAATCAAGCTTTCAAGTGAAATGCAAGTGAAACTATCATACCAATGTTTATGTTTGGTAATACTTTCATGTTAGTAATACAGTACCGTGAACTGTTCTGACTGAAAATATGCAAATATTAACTGAAATGGACAGCAAGAGTGGGCTTTTATTCTTAGATTTGTTTGAAGGTTAGTCAAATGTAGTTTGGTTAACTCCAGGACAGTCATATCCAGTGCACTACCCTCTGTTTTATTAACTGTATTTCTGTTCACGATTTCTACACAAAATGCACAAGCCTTCTGTGCAATTTTTTCCCATTATTTCAGATTACTAATTTCAGAACAAAGTTAGAATTACTACGATGCCCTTGATATGTTGATAGTTGATAGCTTGATAGCTTGATAGCTTGCTTTGGAGAAAGATTCTGTGTTGAAACAGCTCAGAATGCTCCACTCTAGTGGTGGCTTAAAGTCATCGTTTCTTAGTGGGAGTTATCCCTACCATCGTTTAGTTGGGGAAAGAAAAACAGAACTATTCTACTGTCTAAGGATAGAAAGTCAACTATTATATATGCATTATTCTCTTAACTATCTATAAGCATAACAGGTACTTGTTTTTTATTAGTAGACTCTATAATTTTTTGCAAATTAAAACGATGATTTTTTACGATAAAAGATTGCATACACAAGCAAAATAAAATAATAAAGATCAAAGAATGGAACAAACAGAGTACTTATCAGTATTAATGCCCAAAGGTTTTGAAGCTTGAACTATGGATACAAATTGGAAAATCTGCTCATGAAGGAACTTGCTCAGTTATTACATCATTATCTACAGTGTTTGCCCTGTAATGTATCTGACAGTAAAGAAAACTTCCTTCTGTTATTATTCTGTCTTATAAGCGAATATATGCCCAAAGCTACAAAACCATGCTGCTCTTGCATCTTGTAACATACCCTTTCCTAAAGACGATATATTTTGTAGTCTTCCTCTATGCTATCATAAGGCCAAATGGTATTGTGAAACTTTCTATCCTCAGGCAAGACCTATCACTGTTATAATCTCTGTACCCACAGATGCTATACTTGTAGACTGAACTTTTCTAGTACTGTGTCACAGCTAGCCTCATTGGAATTGCTTCCAGGTTTGAAAGAAACAGTAAAAATATATAGGACCTATTTTTGGATGATATTTTATAGCACATTTTATATGTACAATGCTCCATTAACAATAAAATACAGGTTTAATGGTCCAAAAATAGCATGTTGTTAGTAACATTTCCCCATTGGACCTCAGCATTTGTGTGTTTTTTGTAGTTAGTGTGATGGCACTGTCCACCTTGCAAGCATGATATTTGTTCTATATCTACATCATTATAAGAGTATTCTCTTATAGTTTTTTCCGTCTGTTTCGTATCTTCTCAAACCCAAGAGGAACAATGGATCATACAATAAACCTGCTGTTTTATGTTATCTCAGATTTATTTCCCGCTTGAAGAGTTGTAATGAGATTCTTACTTAGATTTGGTCATTGAAATACTATATGGACAAAAGTATTGGGACACCTACACATTACACCTACAGGAACTTTTATGACATCCCATTCTCCATCCATAGGCATTAATATCGAGTTGGTCCTCCCCTTATAACAGCTTCCACTCTTCTGGGAAGCCTTTGGTGGAACTAAGGGGCCTAGGCCAACCCCAGAAAAACAGCCCCATAGCATTATCCCTCCTTCACCAAACTTTGCAGTTGGAATAATGCAGTCAGGCAGGAAACGTTCTTCTGGCATACGCTAAACCCAGACTCGTCCATCAGACTGCCAGATAGAAAGGCATGATTCGTCACTTCACAGAACACGTTTCCACTGCTCCAGAGTCCAGTGGCGGCCTGCTTTACACCACTCCATCTGACGCTTGGCATTGTGCTTGGTGATGTAAGTTGCTGTGGTTCCTAAACACTTTCACTTATTAATAATATCACTTAGAGTTGATCGTAGAATATCTAGGAGGGAAGAAATTTCAAGAACTGACTTGTTGCAACTGTGGCATCCTATTACAGTACCACGCCTTAATTCAGTGAGCTCTTTAGAACGACCCCTTCTTTCACAAATGTTTGTAAAGGCAGACTGCATGGCTAGGTGCTTGATTTTCTACACCTGTGGCAATGGCACTGATTGAAACACCTGAATTAAATGATTAAGAGGTATGGCCCAATACTGTTGCCCATAGTGTACCTTACATTTGACATTTTATTTGCTTAGCTGATGCCAAAGCAATTTTTTACACTTTCTACATTCATCATACTAGAACGGCCCAAATTTAACAATCCAGTCACATTTCTATTTATGTGGGTCCAGCCTCCTCCTGAGAAATCTCACTAAATTAATTCCATTTTATAGACTGAAATCGCTGCCTCCCACCCCACCACCATACGTATATCTATGTTCGCCCAGAGCCGATAGAACAGGATAAAAACCCCAGCGGGAATCAGCAGTAGTTTTTTAGATAACAACCCCCCCAACTGCAAATCCAATCCCTTTCATTAATTTCCCACGGCAAACCCCGAAGGCTACAGCTCTGCCTTTTTCCTCTGTACTGAAGAGCGGTTGTAAATGACATGTCAGCCACTAGACTTATCGCACGATGCAATCTGTTATTAATCCAAACCACAGGAAAGTTAAGCGGTGCCACTACTGATTTTGTGTACGTGGCGATTCACCTGACATCACTCTAGTATGTAATTTGTGGCAAAATGTTCACAGTAGGGAAAGGCTGAAAGTATTTGTGGTTCAAACTTTTTGTAAGAGCAAGCTGATGGATTTTCAATTATGAAATTGAATGTAAAAGAAACCCTGGAAATATCAGTGGTACAACATTGTGTGACTTTTAATCCTGCTCGGAACCAGTCCATTAAAAAATAAAAGCATACATTTAAGGTAAAAAAGCAACCTGTCAGGACTTGGATGCCAAGCATTTAACGGGGATATCCAAAACACAAATCCAGGGTCAAAAACAAGGCATCCAGGAATCGATACACAAGCCCAGATCGAAACACAAGGGTTCAGAACAATGAATAGCGAACAAGAACACGAATTTGCAACAAAGAAGTAACATAAAGGAGTATTAATGCAAAGGACTACTAAAAATGGTGAACTCAGACAGGTGTGAACAATAACATGTTAACAATGGAATAACAAATTAAATTATGGTGCACGTGGAACCATTAGGGAAGACAAAATTAAAACTCAGGGGATAGTGACCTCTGGAGACTGGGGAATTATCTGGAGAGGGCATGAAACAAGCATTCGAGATAGCATATCAAGAGATCTATGCAAGCTAGCCAATTCCTGCAAACTTTGGGTTATTCTGATAACCGCCATTCCCTGAAATAAATGTGTTTATTTCATCATAACTGTCAGAAATGGGTTATTTCCCTCAAGAACTCAGAAATATCTGAGCAGATATGCTAAATCTTTTGAAAGTCTGTCAGATGTTGTGTTGTCTGATGTTGTGTATCTTATCAAAACACAGTGGCTATGACACTCGTTTTTATTTGAGCCACTGCATTTCAGCAACACAAGACTGATGGTTAATATTTTTATTTTGGGAACCACAGTACGTTCCCTATAAAAATACGAAATATGAACCATACCTAACGGTTGAGTATACCCAAGCGGTCTGGAAAGCCGCACAGGTTCTGCAAGGTCTCCCAGGCTAATGCGATACTACCAGCAAAGACTATGGCCCACTCCAGCCTGATCTTCTCCAATCAAAACGAGAGCAATTGAACCTATGGGAATGCATAGAGGCCCTCCGCCCAGTGGTGTGCTAAAGACACCCTCTGGTTTTTTTAATGGAGAACCAGAGCAGGCAATGCATCATCTTATGGGCGGCAAATGATCTGTGCTATCCTAAATTTGTCCCAAATGAGGCTCACAATCTTGGGATGGTGCCTCCATTTGGTTCTAGATGGTCCCGAGGGACTGCCTATGGCAGAAACCTCCTGATCATCTTTTGGGCGTGCTGCATTCTTAGATAGCATGGCCAAACTAGTCAGTACCACCAGCGGCGGAATAGCTAACCCAAACGGCACTAAGTGGGAGAGACTCGTATAGCGCATCTCTGGACTGTAGGGGTCATGGCTAGGTATTGCCACGAAGATAAAATCTCCCCATTGACCAAGAATCTGGCGCACTGCCGCAGGCTGGTCGTCAAAAACTGAGAAGCTCTATCCCAGCTCTCTGGGGCGTCTGTCAGAGCGCTCCCTGGAAAGTGTTTGGGAATGACCGTCCTTGGTGTGAAAGAGACGCTCCCGGTCATAGACTGCCCTGAGAAAGCAGAGAGAAAGAGGCCCGGAATTGACGGCAAGCTTTGTCAATCAATGTAATGCCAGCAAAAGGAAAGGTCTGCTGAAGCCTGCTCGCGGTGCTTTTATAAAATCACAAATGACAAAACACCAGAGAGACGACAATGGTGATGTAGTGGTTAAGGTGACAGACTTGAAAGTGAAAGTTTGCCAGGTTCAAATCCCTATCCCAACTTAACCTGAATTGCTTCAGAAAATATCCTGCTCTACAAGTTTTTTATATAGTAATTGTGAGCAGTGTTGCTTTGGACAAAAGCATCAACTAAGCAATGAGATTGTAAATCGTACAGGCTCTCGTGAGATTTGCCATCTGCTAAAATATGTCAGGGTTCTTGAGGGAAATAAAACATTAGTGATTGTGGCCCTCAAACCAGGAGAGAACTGGACAGCAACACTGAGTGGGAGAGCCACACCCTCTAATTGGATCTCGTTATGCACCTGAGTGTGGTTCCACTAATGGTAATCATACTCAGGTGCAAACAATCTCAAGCCATTTACAGAGTCAGCAAAGCTGGCTCTTGGGGAAGAAACAAAGAGTTGAATGGAACATGGCGAGGTAGTTTCTATATTAATTGAGTTCACCTGCTTCAGTTTAGTTTTCCCCAAACAGGGAGGTTTTGTTTACATACATATTTTGTTGTGTTTGAATTATTTGAGTTTGTTTTAAAATGCCCATTAAAAGGATTAAACAATTCCTCAATGCACGCCCTTCCGTGCTCCAGTGGTATTTCGTAGTTGAAAGGGAACTTCTGTTTAGTACATTTTGTTTTCTGTACTGACATTTTTGTTTCATTGCAAGAAGTGGACTTTTCAGAACGGTTTATGTCTATTTATGGTACGCATATCTATTACCTGCCAGTGTAAAACAGTGCATCAATAAATAGGATTCCCGGAAAAGATCAATTTAACGGCTGTCCTGGTAAACAACAATGCATATTTCCAACCAATAAAACACAAGCAAATGGGATAGCCTAATAAAACAAATGTGGCATTTTAAGAGACAAGTTCTAAGCTATAAGACTGGTGTTTCAGCCATTCCCTTCCAATTAAGCTTTAATTATGCTTGATTGTAGCTGATTGTAGCCATAGCCACTAACCCTAGTTCTGTACATTTCAAAAAATATTATTGGTGGCTGCGTGGGACTGCGGCAACTCTCTTGCCAGCCGGATTAGGGCAAAGCTGAGGGTGTGGCGGTTAGCTGAGGAGGATGGCTGGGTCCTTGTCTTGGCCACAGAGCTGCTTCTTCCTCCTCTGAGCCTAAAACAGTACACAGGTTCTTTCAGTCAACTTACTGACTCCCTCACTGTGCGCTGGAGAGGGCCCTTTTGTAGGAAGGCAGCCAATTATGGGAACAGCCTGCAGCTGTTCCTCTTCCCCGGGGTAATTTGCTGCCTAATTGAAAGATGAGGCCCTTGGTGCAAAGGGGTGGTGCTGAACGGCTGAGGGCTTAGGTAGGCACTGTCCGCGCATGGTGCTGAGGCCTCCTCCAGTGAGGGCAGGTGACCTCTAGCAGTGTTGTCGGGATGCGTGCAGGGGCGGGGACTCCCCTTCCTGCACCACAATATATATAGTACTGTGCAAATGTCTTAGGCACCCTAGCTCTTTTTACATACATTTAGCCTTTGATATTGTAACGGGGATGGCTAGGTGCGCACCCCCTTTGCCAATGGGCTGGAGCCATCCCCGCGGGGGCTGCTGGGAAGCCTGGCTCCCGGACTTTAGCTGTTGAAAAAAAAATGTAAATATTGTGTTGTGTCATTGTTCTGTTGGTGTCTTTAATTAACTGGTTCCGTTAGTTAATTGTCATGTCTTAATGGTTAAGGTTCAGTTCCCTCACCACGGGCGTGTTTGCTAGAGCGAGTGAGGGCTTACTGTGTGTTTCCGTGTGTTAGTTAGTTCTTTGCACTGCCAGCTCTGCCTTTGTCAAGGCGGTTGTAAGCGCATGTGCGAAATAAAGAGCATTGATTCCTGTTAAACAGTGTTGGTCTCATGCTTGAAACCGCGCAGAGAAGTAGCTCTCCCGAAAAACGCTACAATATTTATGTTTTGTCTTCTGCACTAGTGTATCAGTAGAAAAAAAAACTAATTTTAGATTTCTACAACGGATGGTTTTGGCTCCAAAGAGCCCTGATCTCAGTATCATCGAGGCTGTCTGGGATTACCTAGACAGACAGAAGCAAGTCTGTAGAAGAACTGTGGAAAGTTCTCCAAGATCTACCTGCCCTTTGTCTTATAACTCTTTAAAAATAAAGCAGTATTTAAGGCAAAGGATGGTCTCACCAAATACTGAATTTATTATTTTGTTTTTACTGTTTACTGTTTGAATTTTTTTTACATGTGCCTAATGTTTTTTTCAGATTTTGCACAGTACTGTATATATATATATATATATATATATATTATATAGAATGTTCATTTTTTTACTCTGTAAAATCTGGATCTCAGTACTTTTTGTTGAGGCAGAGTTTGTTGAAGGTTAATGCAGCATGCCTCTGCAGTGCTATGCCCAAAAAATCGCATACCAGCAAGCAATAAACAAACACGCAAGCAACTCCCAACTGGCTCAGAGTAAACTGGATCTTCAACATGCAACTAATTATTCTAGCCACTCCATAAATACTGCTAGACAGTCTAGAAATAACAGTACACTATAAATATTTGCTATAACACAGCACCCAGATACTCGGCCCCCATCTTCCATCCTAG
>JAOVYW010073918.1:0-13825 GCA_025775045.1 Hiodon tergisus
CTTCCCGGCAGCCCCCGCGGGAATGGCTAACTCCCATTGGTAGGGGGAGAAGCGCACCTAGCCATCCCCGCTACACATTTAATCATTTCACCAACCGATTACATCTCACACAACGCCTCCTGATGCTTGGAGCTAATGTTCATCATTCATCAACGTCACAAGTTAGATCATTAGCTAGTATAAATTACTTTCCCAAAAAAGGTTATAAACCATACTATTTACAGGCTAAACTAGCTAGTGCTGCCCCTATCGCTATGTCTAAAGTCGAGTTGGCTTGTTAACTTTCAATGTTGGTTCAAGAGCCAAAACAAGAGTTCATGTCCTTGTTGGTCTGTTTCTGTTTCTGAACTTGAGATGGAACCCTAACAACCAACGTAATTCCATCTGGAATATGGCAATCAACTGCGAATTGACATCATCGGGTGATAAGGAAGGCGTGTGCTATTGTCTCATAACAGCACGGGTTGAAATGCAAACTTATCGATAGAAATGTATAATATGCATTTCTGTAGGCAAACCTGAGGCTGCAGAGACAAACAGAGAAAAGGCCTGTGTGCAACAGTTTGTTAAAACAACGATGGATCAAGTGTGAACTGCAGAAGTCCCTTGATGTCTTTAGTTATGATCTCCACCACTTTGGGCACAACAGGGTAGCCATTTTAAAATATTATTATAAATCAGATGTTTTTCTTATTTTTTGTTGCTCTCTGACCTCCTGGGTTTGTTCTGCTCTGAAAACCCCTGAAAATAAAACCATAAAAGCCCACGGCCTGCAGGGACACCAGGTAACCCCACAGGGCAGATATGGTGAGAAAATAAGATGTGGAGGCTGGGGATGGTTAAGCAAGAGGGGCTCTTTGGGCGAGCGCTCCGTCTGTCCTGACCATGTGAAACACACAGTACACTGCCCATTTTGTTACGTGACCTTCCGATTCCGAAACCAGCTCGTTTGCCTGTTTTGAGCGAGATTTGAGCGAGATTTGAGCGAGACAAAAGCAGATTGTGCAGCAGCGTTCCGTTGGCGGATTTTATAGAAACAGTATAGGCGTGATGTCTGGGTGAGGGGAGAAGGGGACAAACAATGGCTTCCTTGTATTGTAAGAACGGGTAGAGCCCTGCGTTTCTTTGTCTGCCTTGACTTTATAAAGTGTGGGAGTTTGTGCTCTGGGTTGGACTGTGAATGTCTCAATGAGCTGCTGTCTCTGTGCTGGCACAGGCCCAGAGGAGTCTGGAGAGCCAGGTCAACGCCTCATTGATGGACCTTGCAATAAATTGACTAACTCACAGGCCGGACACTGCCACGATGAAGAGCAGTGAAACCGATACTGCTGTTCCCAACAGCAGACCACTTTACCCCCCCTCCCCCATGGTGGGAGTCACTGGGGATTGGTTGAAGACAGCGCAAAAAGCCACCACCGTTAGCCCATAGCACACAGGGGGCTGAGCACTGGAGAAAAATCCCCCCCCCCCCCCGACTTCTCTTGAATAATGTGTTGAAACCAGTACCAGGACCCCCACAGAGGGCCTCCCAGAGAGAGGAGAGAGAGATTAGAGCATTCGTCCATACTACACCCAGACTAAGAGCGGACACAAGCAGATTCGGTGAGTGTAATATAGACCAAGGCGGAGGGGGAGGACTTGAAAGGGAGGAAGAGAGTGAGAGAGAGGGAGAGGAGGAAGAGTAAGAGAAAGGAAGTGACAGAGAAGGAGAGCGAGGCTCAGAAGTGGTAAAATAAAAACCGACATTGCAACACTGAGCACAAAAGCTAATTTTCATTCCCAAAATTCGCGAATTGGCTGTAAACCAGGTCCTATCTTATCCCTGTAGGCCCTTATCTTGTCTGTCTTTGACAAAGGCTTATTTGCACGATAGGAGATATCTGGTGAGTAGAGCATGTAAGAGTAATAAATTCCTTCAAGGCATGAGCCATGCAGTGTATAACTGGCAAAGGGAAGCAGTGGGAAAAGCAGACCTGCAGGTTCACATGTAACCAGTCTGTAAAAAAACAATACTACCTCGAACCTGCAGCAGTGAGTGTGCTTTCTGTGTGCCGGCGGACTAGGGCTAGAAGAGAGACTGGATGGAAGTTTCCAACAGAGCGGAGCGCATGTTGACGACCGTGTCCGATTTCAAACGGACTCAGGATTTAAAATATACCCCGTTTTCAAGATACCCGGCCCCCGCAGACCCCATTTCCACTGTTGCTCTTTCTCTCTAGACTCCCACTAAACACTGTGTCAAATATTCTGCTTTTACAGGACAGCAATTCGGGCCTTGAAGGAGTGCAAGAAAATCTGGGCGCTCATCTTCCATGCCTCGGCCTGGAAGGGAGGGTTTGTGAATAAACAATAACAACAGCGCTAATGGCTATGCTAATAGGCTGGACACTGAAAAGTTCAGGGGTTCATCCTCCCTCTTGACTAAACATGACCGGGGTTACACATATGACTAAGATGTCCTTGACTCAAATTCTAAAGCAGACACTAAGTAGTCTTGTTAATTTGAGAAATGCTAGTGGAGACCTTTGGGAGAGGGTGGGGATGGGTGCCTGAAAGCAGTAAGGAGATACTGATTAGTGACAAATCAATAACTCTTCTCACATGAATTTATGGGCAGGACCGAGAATATTACATTGTTTAAAAGTACGGCAGATTCCTGCCGACCACGGTTTTCTCCAGGGAAAAAACTGGAGAGTACTGGGGGCCCAGTTGGGGTGGCACCACACTGATCGTAGGTTCACATAGCAGTCCGAATTGCAAGTGTGTGTTTTTGTGTGTCGGAAAAGTAGTGAGACAAGTTAGCGAATGTCGCAAAATAAGGTAAAGTTTGATGCACAGTGTTGACCCTACAATGACAGAAATAAAATCAGATTCCATTATGTGGCCGATGTGGTTTAGGAAAAACATGCTGGTAATTGGGATGGAAGTTTCAGGGTTTGCCCACTAAAAATCAGGTACTGAAAACAGGCAGGTTGACAGGCTCTGTGGGATGTTGTCATCCCCTACCAGCGGCATTATTTTGTCTTAACGCCTCACTGCAGTCAACCAAGCCAGAAGAATCTGGCCCCCTCTATCAGAGTAATGCCTAAGGGCAAACGCCATCTCCCACACCACGACTGGGGTTACTCAAACATGTTCGCCCCTCTCGAGAAGTCCCACATCATTGTCCCTGGTGGAGGGGAGTGGGAGGAGTGAACAGACCCTGAGGGTCGGCTGTGGGACAAGGCTGCAGTTCCGCGGGCAGGCACTGCGCAGACCCCGCTCACTTTGGCCGGCCGGAACGGGACCGCTCACAGGCTTTTTTTGTTCCCCCTCTCTTCTCCATGAAACTTTACTAATGGACCAGGGTCAGGCCTTCAATGATACTCTCACAATGAAAATAAACCAGATCTCCCCCTGCACATTTCTTGGCTGCCTGGGTGTATGCTTTGATTGATTCTTGAGGTCATTAGTTTTCTTCTTTATAAGAATTTAAAGTAGTGGTCCTGTTGTTTTTGCAGCAGTAGCACCTTCATAGCCTGTGCATGTAGTCATTGTGAAACACTGTATTGTTCTTTGTACTGCGATGGTGGGTGGGTACTTACGCATGCAATCACTCTCATCTGATTTTCATGACTTTCGGAAAAGCTCCTATTTCACCACAAGTTGGTCTCTATGGCACGGACATAAATTGCCGTAGCCAGATCTTGATTAATGTGTGACCTTTTTTTTTGTTTTGTTTTTAACCAGATGCTCCCTTTGAGGTTTGAAAACCAGTTTCAGGGTAGAACCAGGGAGACGAAGACCATCAGCATGCACAAAAACAAGTGTTCCCTGTACAGTTATCTCAGCCCGGTCCAACTGCAACACCCGGCATCTTAAAACCCAGATTTAGCGCATACAACTGCAGTCAATTCTGATCACTCATCAAGGAAATGTGGTGTCTAATGTGTGCCAAAGCGCTCCGTTTCTCTAAATAAGCAATAGCTTTTATTTCCCAGCCGAGAGGGAAGGGTCTCGCTATAAGAACTCGAGGATGCAACAGTGACAACACTGTCGTGACCCCTGGTCATTTTTCTCCGAGCCTAGACAAATCCACACAGACCCTGGTGCTCATGTCACTTCTCTGAGCTCCTGCTTACTTTCATTGGGCAACAAGGTCGAAAGGAGTGGCTTATTGGTCCAGATTTCTTTACTTGCTTTCGCTCAGTATACAGATCTAACCCACTGCATCCTTTCTCCCATTTCTTCCAGCACTTGGTGGATTGTGTTCAGGTCTCCCATTCAAGTGCCAAACTCAGTAATTAAGTGGTGGGGTAAGGTTCTGGGCGGAACTGGCTCCTTCCAGATCTCACAACAAAGACATGCAGGTTGGGATAAAGGGTCCAACACACTGGGAGTGTTGTTCTGCAACAGACTTGCAGAGGTGTCTGGCTGGCCCAGGGCCATCTAAATAGCCGAACAGCCAGAAACGCAGGCTGGGCATCACGGCAGGCCAACACTCATTACTCAGTGTTGTAGTAGTAGAACTTCACTCCTCCCTCTTCCTCTCCACTGCAGACTCTCACATGCTTCTCAATCAACAGAACACAAAGAAATCCCAACGCAATCTGTAAACTGGTAATCCACTGTTGGAACATTTTACACCAAAAAAAAAACTGGGCTAAATTCAATTCAGTTCCAGCCCCTTATAGGCTGATGGATCTCGAGGACCCTTTGTGGGTGGAAAGTTACCCAGGCGTGAAAAATGAGCCCTTGACTCCATCCAATCAGATAAGGCTGAGAGCCATCTAAGGGCACTCCAGAAGTGCGTCTATAACCCGTTTCCCTTTGAGCGATCCCGTCGGCTCACCCAACGGTCCAGATGTGCATCCCAAGGAAGCTTCTAATCAGCGCGGGAAATCTTTATAATTTTCTACCCGCCTATTTAGACAGCAACCTCTCCTCCCAACCCCCTACTCCTCCCCCATGTCGATTGGAGGGACTGGGCAGAGATACCAGACAGTTTCGTGGGGCCTGGTTGTCCACCCGGATCACTTCCCCTCCTGACTCATTTTAATTACAGAGCAGGACCAGCTGCAAATTGTGTCTGGCCATGAAAACCCACTCCACCAGAGCCCACTCGGAGAAGACCTGAGGCAGAGCTGCAGGCTGGACACCTCTCTTAGCTCTACCTTTGCTGCACTCCCGTAAAAAAGCAAAAACAAACAGAACCATCAGCTGAAGCCGACCCAAGGAGCCAGGCTCGGCTGACGAGTAAGGCCGCTGAGAAGCGCCCAGGGACACGGCCATAAGTAATGACCGTCGTAGTAAATAAAGTATTAAAGTAGTAAGAGACAAGCGGAGGTGAAAAAAAGATTTGAGCTGAAATACACTCCCTCCATGGCAAAGTCATTACACTTTTCTGCGACACTGCAAACAAAAAAAAACCCCAATGTGGTTCATATAAAACAGCTAAAATCAGTATATCTGGAAAAGTTGAAAAGCCCATTTTTAGAAAGTAGTTAAATGGCTTCACCATAGAGCCACTCCTAGGTTTTTAAAATTGAAATTTAAGTTTGTAAAATAAAACCAGCTAATATAATTGCCACTGCTGAGTGTCACATGAAAACACCCTACCTCTCATCTTTGCTCTGTGAACCCTCTCGATGTTCACCGTTCCCCTCAGTCGGGTGGGACAACTGCGGTCAGAAACTGGAGTATCAGGACCGTTAGTATCAGACGTGACCCGCTGCAATGGTCCTGTTGGTGTTTGCAGTATTTGAACGCCCCACATGATGCTCTTCCCACATCCCAATTATTTTTTACTATTGTACAACACCCTACTGGCAAACGACTGCATTGTTTTAAGACCTGCAAAGTTGTGAAGTTCAGCTTCTCCATGTTGATGCCTATAAACAACAAACAAGGCTCTCCCCAGAGACAGATGACCCTTATAAACAACTCTGGAAATCATATTAAGCAATTGCACTCTATATTACAAGCTTCATAGAGTGTAATTAATTGAACTTTACTGAGTAATTTGGAGAGACCCGTTGACTGCATTTATCGGTTAATTTGTTAAATAAACCTCAGTAGTGTATAAAAACAAGATCTATTTTCACCTATAGGTATATATAAAGAGGGAAACCTTATTCTGCGGGGTTGCCTTAGTGACGATACGTCTGTCATCCTTGGCAGCACTGGGCAGTGCGTGACTAGCTCTAGTGAAACAACAGGCCTGAGAACCGCGAGGTCCTGCTGGCCTGGCAGACTCTGAGACAATGCATGGGTGGTCCACACAGGGCAGTGGCCATACAGAAGATCTCCTAGCAGTACGCACAGTGCAGGCCTGATACAAAGATCACCCCAGCATTTAGCAATTTAAGGTGATCTTACAAAACATGTGAGGGCCAGCCTAGATAACACCACTGACCATCCTGCAACAGCAAGCAGCTGGAATCTTTGGCCCATCAACCATGGACAGTCCTGGCCTGTATGTGCTCGGGAGTTTGACAAGACGCATTGCCCACAGTCGCAGTCAGGCAGAAATTATGGCACATAGCAGCTTGTCCATGTTATTTTGGTGCACGCATGAGGGAGGTTAGCAACACAGCACACTATGGTAGATTATAACCCAACTCCATTTAAAGAGTGACTCATTACACAGTTGAAGGGGACACAATCGTTCACCCTTGATCCACAGGCAAAAATAACACCCCAGGGACAGTGATGAATGGCCACCCTAAATGAGTGATGGCCCAGAGACGTTAATACACAATAAAGGATCCACTGCAGCAATTCGGGAACTATAGCAACAAAGTAAACATTCGGGACAATTCACTGGCCAAGCAGAGCGGTGCTCAACAGACGTGACCTTTCCAACTCCCCGCACGGTGATCTTGTATCTAACAACGCAGCATTAAATTGCTTGACCTATGCTCCACAATAATGAAACAATGAAACACTTTCAATAATGTAATGTTGATGAGGCAGGCATGTTGGAGGAAGGCAGGAAGTAACTCTCCTATCCACTGCATTTCATTTAGGTCCACCGTGTCCACCACATGGTGTTCCTTTCTGCACACACACTCTTATGTCGAGGAGCCTGGTTAACTTACATGGAACCGAAGACATATTAACTTGCAGGGGATTTCTTTATTTTCGCGACGCAAAGGAAGGATTTGATTTTCAGATAAACGTGATAAACAGAAAACCTTCCATACATGGCCGGAACCCAGCGCTGGATGAACCCAGCGCCCTTACCTTGTTAGTGCATTGAATATTTACATTATTCTTCTGTTCACAGCAAGGTGGACAGTCCAGTGCCATGCATTGTTATAGATAACAAGAAGTCACTGACCCACGTGAAAACTTGTGTAAGCACTCACATTAGAGAGAACTGTTCACAGAACAGCAGACAGAACCTGGACCATTCCCATTACGCATTGACTGATACAAGAGTGGACTGGCTAATCAGTACTGCAGAATGAGCTGGACTGAGAAAAAATGGGTGACTGAGGTCTGGGCTTTGCTGCTCTGGCACATTTCTCATGTCCAGATTCATAAAACAATTGCTTAATCTGCAGTTGTAAAATTACAGATGTAAAATGAATGTTTGGAACAGCCCATAAAACACATGTAATGGAATAAACATGCACAGTGTGGTTTTGGGGAAGTAATTGGCTCTGCACATTAACCCTCACTGAAGACACAACTGCATTTATCATCTTGCAGTGGCACATGTACTCTGACTGCACATACCATACAGTACCCGCTGTGGGCCCGAGAGGTAGGAGTAAATTTACTGTGCGTGTGGTGTATAAATGGCACCATGCTTTGCAAGAGCTGAAATCCTATTGATCCCAGAATAATCAGTCTCTGTGGGCAATGGCCTCTCGCTTCTTTCTGAGGTGTTGCAAGTGACACTGGATGACTTATTGGTGGCTATTTGCAGTTCTACTGCGTAAGCACTGTCCTTTCGCGTTCTCCTGTTGTTAAGGACAAGTCCTTCAATAATTATGTAACGTTTTATTTAAATCTAAAAATGTTGTCGTTAACTTTTAGCTGCATAAATCCAGTGGAAATGTTTGCCTGGCTGATCGGCCTGATTGGCTCCCACCTGACGCTGCTGATTAGGCTGTCATACAATATAAATTCAGGAGAGAAAGGGGTGGCGCAATAATGTAACATTGTGAGAGATATTTTTGGCACTAGTACATGGATGTGTGTATTTTCTCTAGCCTGGTTGGGTTTATAACCTTTAATATAGTCTTAATAAGTAGTACTTTGTAAATCCCTCAATTTTAGTGCGCTGCAAATCTTCTTTCTGGAGAAAGTGTCGGCCAGTTTTCATTCAGACGGAGACTAAAATAACCCCCCCCCCGGCCCCCAGTTCAACCTTTGAAACCCTCCCAATCTTCCTTCTCAATGTACGCTCAGCAGTTTTCTGAAGTACGCCTTATCCCTCCAGACCGAGGTATGCTCGTTGTCACACACATAGACAGCCCCCCACACACACACACACACAATCTTGCTCAAGAAGAAGAACTCGTGCCAGTGTCAACACCCTTCCCCCCTCACTGACCCCAGCTAGTGATACTGCTCCAGCTCTCACACACCCTCTCTGACAAATACGCACTATCAATCTTTACACACACACGTTAGCGGTGATAAAACATGAGTTGAACATCAGGGACCTACCCTGGTCTCACCCTCTCTCCACAGAACTACTCTTCACACTTGTTCACACACACTAACACTCTACCATGGACCAAAGAAAAAACGTTCCTATCCATCTTTGGCTCCCATGACACTGAGAAACTCCGGGAAATACATACATATCCTACTTTATTAGCACTACACAAACATATCAAAAAGTCACATTCAAATACAACATATCTGCTTTATTTTCTAATGCTAAATTACAATAGACTGACACACTGGACACGGTTGTCTTTCCATAAAGCCATTCTAAACCCCTCACCCCAGATCCATCATCACACTATTAGTTCCTGAGATGTCGACTGAACAGCTGCTATGCATTGTTAAAATCACAGATGAAGAGACACGGCAGGTAGGGTCATCGTGTGCTATAAAGCTAAAATAGGTAGCTGGTTACACAAGGGGGTCAGGGCCATGGTCACAGGAGTCACAAAGAGTGATTTCCCAGGGGAAAACATCAGGTCAGTTCCATGGGGCAATATTAGGGGGCAAACAAAAGGGCAATCTCCCCCCGATCACTCCATACAGACATAAAATAGAGGAACAGAGCAAAGCAGTTTGGGGGGGGGGGGGGGGTCGCATTGCCCTTCTAATCCCCAGGCTGAATAGCTTCTTGTGTGCTACACATTCCACTCTGCCTTTTAAAGCTTTTTAGGGATTAGAACACACTTACTTATAGAGGCCAGCAGTTAGGATGAAAGCTGAATTTGCCTGAGATACAGGACTCATAAACCAAAAGAACGGAGGTGCCTTTCACATCGAGGGGGGAACTGTAGAACCAAGCAGTTATGGCATCTTTACATCACCCTCACTCAGGTGGAAGATGCTGGGAGACACTGGTAACACGAGTCCGCAGCAGAAGCTGGATTATAAACTCCTGTGGTCGTTACGGGGGGTCTGCCTGTTGGTTCCAAGCCATGACGTAGTTGGCGACTGCCATCCGTTAGTGACCAGGTTAGGGTCCCGAGAGGGGTGTCTGGAAAACCTACTTAAACTCCAATAAATGGAGCATTCAGCCCCTCTTTGCACTCCTGATGGAAAATCCCCTTTGCACTCCCATTGGTATTTGTCCAGACAAACACAGCTATCAAGGAAGCCTGCATAGCTTGAACCAACACTACTCTTATTTAGATGATCTAATAGAGTTTGACTTGATTAAGTGAAGGCGGAAAACGCTGCGTGGAAGCTGCATTGAGAATACTGTAAAACAGGCGTTTCACATGTGGCCTTCAGTGGCGTGTTCCCCAGTATTTTATTCTTTAAATGTTCAATCTAGCCCACTTCTTTTGGATGGGTTTTAGGTTAAAACCTCTCTGATGTGTGAAACTGCAGACAGCCGACTGTGAAAGTCACAGGCCACACACACACACACACACACACACACAAAGACATAGATAATGGTGGAGCCTCTGCAGAGGTCTGGAAACTTGAGACTGACTTGCCATTGATTTTAATTTAGCCAGTGACTTCATCCCACTGAGACTGGCCCACCAGGGACCTTAAAGTACGGGCCCTAGAGTTTTATTGCAATGTGGCCACCTCAGATTTTGACCCTCACATAAATTATGTTACCTTATGTTATAAAACTTAGCACTACATTTCCAGACTACAACGTACTCACTGGGGCTAGAACAGAAAACGAATAATATGGAATACAGAATGAAAAAAAAAATTCTATTAAAAAATACATTTTTTAAGAGGCTTTGTAAAAACAGTGTCATGAGTTGTACAGAATCCAACTCTATGGGCCATGTACATAATGTACAGACACCACACTTTCAAACCGCTACAACCGATAATAAATATCTGGTTCACGCTACAGGACGAGGTTTAAAAAAGGGTCTATGAATCATTGAACAAGCTACAAGAAGATCCAATCTGCCCCCTCTTCAGACATGTCATGCTCTTCTCCCTTGCAGGAATTTGGACAGTGCACATGCAGCCTGTTAAGCACACAATTACCCACAGACAGACGGACAAACGCCTCCAGGTACAGTTATAGCCTGGTCCCAGAAGGCGTGACGAGCAGCAGAACTCCGTAGACTAGAAACATAAGAACGATAATATGCCAGCCACCTCCTCTCAGCATCGACACTCAACAGTGGGGTTTGGAATTGGATCAAACTCAGCCCAAACGACATTCTTAATTCGATCTTTCCACATCTGAAAAGAAAAGCAAAAGCCAGAAGCAGTCACTCCCACATCCCCTACAGGGACTGATTGATGCCTTTCTCGTGGAACAATAGGCAGTATTGTCTGGACCGACCGTCGGCTCCGGCAACAGCCGGGCCTATCAGAACTGTCCCTGAGGAAGAGTGTTGGTGCAGGCAGAGGGGGCTCTCGGTTTGGCTTTTATGTTGTTTATGCAGGTGTAATTACCTCCACGCCCTCGCCCCTATCTTTCATCCGGACCCCCCCCCCTCCCCCCACCCCAAGTCTCTCTTTTCTTGTCCCCCCTAACAAACAGAACACAAATAAACTCACCCGTTGGTCCAGTCCAGCGGCTGTTAGTGTTTTGCACCATTTGAGATAAGTGCACATGCTTTCTAGGACGCACAAAGAGCCAGAGAACCACTAAGGAAGGCACTCTGAGCGTGACTAAGGGGTCTATGGGATCAGTAGCGTGGCACATAACAGCACTTCTGTGCTTTGTATTGTACTGCTGAGCGCACTGGAACTCTGAGTTACAGCCCGTTCACTGACTCAGCGCTGCTCAGGGGTGCGTGGAACACGTCTCCGTGAGTAGTCAGGTGGTTGGAAAAACCTTACCACTGTGGTTTACACGGCGGAAAACTACAGACCGGAGCTACACTTGGCTCAGCACACACACTGTTTGGATTTTAGTCAACCGAGATGGGATCTTGAATAAAGTCCCTGCTTTTTAAAAGAGGCTTCTTTTTTTTTTTTTAAAGAGCATTTTATTGAGCGAGCGATGCACACACCTGGGATTACCACGGACAGGGACCGTCTTGGTTTATCTCGGCTTGGCTGAACCGTGCGGCAGTGAGGGATGGACTCTGGAAGACAAGCCCCCAGAGAGCCCCTCCCTCCCGTCCTCTCGAACATACTTTCGGAGATGGTGCACTGTTGATAAAGTACTCCCCCTCCCCTGATGACCCCTAGGGGCACAGAGATGGCTAATGGCCTGATAAATTACAGCAGGCCAAACTTAACACAAGCCAGTTTTCACCCTGCAGTCTCAGCCCTATCTAGAGCGGATCTGTCCTGCAGATTTTTCACTTAAGAGTGATCAAAGATTTTCTGTGTTTTCAACGTTTCTTAGCCTTTCTGATATTTACTGGTGTTTTATTTTATTGTTCTTTTAAAACCACTCATTCAACTGCCTCATTTATTTTCTGTGGAGACTCTTTGACAAGCTGAATGTCTTTGTTGTCCCTATAAAACAAGCTGAATGGATGTGAAGAATGGAGAAAGAGACAGAGAGGCACTATAAGACCCTGAGATTCTAAGCGATTTCTGAAAAAACAACAACCCTAAGCGGGTTTGGGTTGAGACCAAACCCCTACCATGAATCAGCAACCTAAACACAGAACTTTACATGATCGGTCCATGGTAAAGAACATTGAACAAACAAGTATCTAAAAGAAGTATAGTATTAGAGAGGATGTGAAGGGATTTACCCAATAATAAAATAAACCAAAAACACTATTCTGACAATAGTATAAAACATTATCTAAACAGCACTTTAAAAGCTTAAAGTTTTATGCAATTAATATAACCATTAATATAAATCAACACAATTCTGCTATATGACCTCAACAACAATTCTACAGGACAAAACCCCTACAGAGACATCCAAATTATAATTCTGCAAGTAAACGCAAACAACCTATGCACAGGAGAACACATTAAAGTAGGGCGTGTATAAACACAAAAACCCACTAACTGATGCACAGGACAACACAATAACCCACTAACTGATGCACAGGACAACACATTAAAGTAGGGCGTGTATAAACACAATAACCCACTAACTGATGCACAGGACAACACAATAACCCACTAACTGAGGCACAGGAGAACACATTACTTCAAAATGACATTTAACATTTAAATGACATTTACTGGAATTTTACAGAGAGATTGAGTCCTGAACTTCATGTTCAGGCCATAAACTGCCCTAAATCCTTCAACAGACGAATAAAAGAGAAAGAGAGAGCACTACAAATTAGTTTTTTCGTCATTCCGACAAAGCATTTTAATTAGAGAGAGAGAGTTGTAATAAAGTTAGGTTGTAAAACGAGGGTAAATGGGGGTTGGAGGGAGTCTTAAACTTTAACACCAGAAAAAAAACACAAAAAAACGCAGGACGGATTTTCAGGTTTCCCTTAAACAAAGGTCTGTAACCAGCGCTAGCCTGCATCCATGATCACAGCCCAGGATCGGTGTAGGTCGGCTGGCCTCCAGGAGCCACAGCAGGGGAGACTGGCGTTGGATCGGGCCCTTATCTTGTGAAAACACTCTAATGAAATACACACACACGCCTCCGAGGCCACCCCACCCCACTCCCCGCTCTCATCACAGGCTTGAGACCCCGGCAAGCCTCACACCAAATCCTCCTGCATGGCTTTCAATATATCAAAAGATCAGCAAACAGGCTCAATTTGATTATGCAAGCAGCTTGCACGAGAGAAAAACATTGTGTTACAAAAGACTTGTTTGAGAACCCAAACATCAGGGAATTATCAGCATAGATGCCTTTTGGCTGAAATTTTTTTTTGCCTTGTATTAACATCATAGGGTATAAAGGCACCTTATAATGATATCATTCATTCCATTTCTAGCTTGTGGGAGACAGAACGAAAAATTATCCACACTAAGAACTCATTTGATCTTGCCATATGCAACAAAAAGCCCACTCTCTGTGGGTTAGTAGGCTTTTTTCTTTCAGGCTTTTTGGTCCTCAGGAGAAACAAGCGGCCATGGAAGCAGCAGCAGCAGACCTGGGGGGCTGACTCCAGAGCGCCGGACTCGGCGGAGGCCAGCGGACAGAGCGGCAGACTTGGCGGCGTTCGGACAGAGCGCCGGATTCGGCGGAGGCCAGAGGACAGAGCGGCGGACTCGGCGGAGGCCAGCGGACAGAGCGGCGGACTCGGCGGAGGCCAGCGGACAGAGCGGCGGA